>JAZKJV010003592.1:0-193258 GCA_037367405.1 Ottelia alismoides
TCAACAAAAGAGATTATTAGAACATATAAATAATTATATATATATAGAAAATAAAGGCCAATAAAGAAATAAAACTAGATAGCAAATATGTATAAACTACATTGCAGTGCTGCTCCCTGACAATGGTACCATTTTGTGAACAGGGATTGATCTATAGTTCCTAACAAGGCTGGAAGCCTAATCGCTGTGGTGATGAATCTCTAATTCAACCAACAATCAACTCATGATATATGATAAATAAATTAATGTGATGTGTCAGTTAAAATTATTATAACTCTATAAAATGTGTGTATAAGTGTAAGTATGTAGAATGTCGATCTTTGATGAACAAATTGGTAGGTAGTTAACTATTAATATCTATAACTAATTAATAACAACTATTATTATTATTTGTTTTCTCATTTTTTTCTTTATGTGTGTTTTCAATTATATTTAAATTTAATGTATTTTTATACATTTTTTATATTTTCATTTTAAATTGTATATTTTTTAAATTTTTAATTTTAAATTCCTTTTTTCTTGTATAAGTATTATGTATATAATAGATAATATAGATAGTATAATTATAAATAAGTCAAAATATATTAAATAAAATGTTTCTGTAGGTTTTATTTTCTTTGTTTTTGATCATTTTTATAGACAAATTCTCATTTTTATGTATTTCAAAGTGATTACATATAAAAAACAAATTAAATATCTCAGATTATTTTGAATTTAATAATAATAAATTGGTCCAAAATGTTCCAAAACTTTTTTTAATATATATAACTAATGTAGTAAAGAAAATTTAGAAATATAAAGTCATATTTTTGACTTTTTCATTTTTATTAAATTTTATAATGATTTTATGATATTTATGTTTTATATTTTATATTTTTTAGTGACTGTTGGATAAGTAGTGGCATATAAGTTAATAAAGATACTATAGATTTTTTTGAATTTTTGGAAAATGTTTTATAATTTTTATGGTCTTTTTATGCTAAACAGGAAGAAAAAGCTTGTTTTTGGATTTTTAGAAAATAAGAAAAATACTTAAAATTCCCAAATAAAATTACGTATAGACCAACATGGTGTCAAGCATTTATCCTAATTTTTCTATAATATTTAGAGAAATAAAAATATTTATAATGAACAAAATACAAGAAAAAATGACACAGTTTTAGGGACCTAATTACAATTTGAATAAACATAAGCTTCATTTAATTGTAGGCCTAAGAAATATAAGAACATACATGCAAAAATTACAATACCTCGTGTGGCGTTACAAATTGGGAGATAGCACTTAAGTGCAATAACATGAATGTTTGAGGTTTTCTTAGCAAAATATCCTAATATTTTACCTGCATATATAATTGTTAAAATATTATAATCAAAGTAAAAAAAGCGGCAGGGGTTGGATGTAATTTACCCCCATGTGTGCCATTTGTGGATGATGATGTGAGCTTCATTTAACTAATGGAGAGCCAAGATGGCCCGATACTACTTCATCGTTGAGCGGTTGATGAATCTTCCATTTTATCATCTTTAATCTTTCATTTGAGCCTTTATACCCTAGCTAAATGCAAGTAAATATCATTATTTTGTATAAACTAATATTCATTATTTATTGTATAAATACTATATAAAATACATTCTTTAAAACCAATATAAAATAATAAAGAAAATAAAATAAAAAGAAAATGAAATAAAATGCCATAGGTATTATATGACCTTAAACATTGAGACCTAGGCATCTTGATGAGTGGGTTGACAAGCAATAAAAGTAGATGAGATAAAGGGTCAAATACATAATAAAATCCAAAATTATTTTTCCAAATAATTCATTTTGGGACCCATTTTGTTTTTTTATTATTTATACTTCAAATAAAAAATTGTATATCAAAGTTGTAGATAAAAATATATAGAAAAAAATAAAATTAATGTGACATAAAAATAATATAAAATATACATTTTATACTTAGAATAAAAATAAAAACTTAAACTCTCATACCCATATCTTCTCCATATGAACTCAAAATGTACCCAAAATCATCTTTAAGTGTATATAACTTTTTATTATTTAGTGAACGTGGTTTCATTCAATTTGAAGTTAAGATGCAAAGGTTACGTTTTGACCTTTATTGCATCGTTTACCTGAATAAAATATTCATTTTTTTCGTTCTTTATAATTCTTATAAAATTTTATAATTTCTAAATATTATTTATACTATATTTGCAATTAATAATATATAAAACCATAAAGAAAAATAATAAAATAAAATAGTATATAAAAATACATAGATTAATATACTATACTTATACCTATATAATATATACCTTCATTTATTTAAGTGTACAGAATAAATCAAAAAATAAAATAAAAATATATTTATGTATATTTAAATAAGTTATAAATGTAGAAATTATGTGTATAAAATACTAAAATATAAAATACAAAATAAAAGTAAAATACATGATATATAGATAAATATACCTATAAATATACATATAAAAAGTAATACATAATAAATTAATGCATAAAAGCAAATAAATCAGATTAAAATACTAAATAAAATAACAAACATTTTTTATTCTATAACTTACATTTAATTAATTCATTTATTATTTTTTATAAATATTTCTTATTTTCCGGGTTACTTTATCCTGTCGCGGCTTAGGTGGACAAATTTATTTATTATCTTCGGAACTAGGCGCTATCTCGTGTCCTCTGACTTTCTTCGATTTCTCTTCCATGATACAAGCTCGAGACCTTATAACTTCTTCAAGGAAGATGTCGACCACTCATTTGTAATCCACACCGACCATATCTCCACCTCTATCTCATCTTCCCTTGCATGCCATCCACCTCAAAAGCTCTCTTGTTCATCTCATCTTCCTTGCTTGTTTATCCTAGGATTTATATCTTATCGTCGCCTGAGCTTTCGAGCTCCGACCACTATTCTACACATGTGCAACACCGTTCCGACAAGCCCAAAATGCCTCATTCCTTGCCCTCTCATTTCTTCACATCCGTGACCCATCTAAGCCCCCAGATCTACCTCAGATCTATGAATTTAGGTCCAAGTCCTCCACCCTTATCAGACCTCGCCTCTATAATCCATTTCTCTCCCATCCACCACCAATAAATGTCGAAGCCTTCCCCTATGCATCGTGAGTCATTCTACATTTTTGCAGGTCTCGAAGGGGATCTGAGCCCCATAGTATCAGAAAAAAGCTCTCAGTTCTTTCGCATAACGATGAGCTCCAGGGTCTCGATCTACAGCATCTGGAGACTATTATGACCTCCAATAGCTTCAGGAAGGATGTCAGGAATGTGTAGAGAGCTTTAGCGATAATGAAGGTGGCTGAAAGCTCAAGCATCATCGATTTCAAACTCGTCAGAGATGAGTTCTGATGATCGCGGATTTTACATCTTTAATAATAGAGAATTGCAGTAAAGGAGGCAAAAAATGATTCAACAAAAGCCACAATCTTTGAATGTTGTGGAATATTTATACTTGTCAAGTCTACCAAGGTTGAACACATGGACACAAGATTCCTTAATATATTTATTAAATTTTTTATGTTTGATTTCTTTCTCAATTCTAGTCCTTCATACAAATGTGCGATAAAATGCATATAAAATTATGCATGCATTTTTGTTTGATTTTAAGATGCAAACATAAGGTGATGCATGAAAATAATGCAAGATAGAAGCATGCAAAAATAATCCTTATAAGTATGCCTTACAGAAAATGAGCATAAGGGATGAATTAAAAATTAGAGTCAAATTGAGCATAGAATTACGAGCAAACATCTATTTAATGGCAAAGCATTTGAGCAAGGGACACTATATGACATAAATTTTCTACATATTTCCTTTGGTGTCAAATGAGAAAATTAACTATGCCATTAGATAGATGATGAAATAAGGAACAAAATGACAGTAAAGTCATGCAATACGATGCTCAAGTTAAGAAAGAAACAATGTAGGGGCATAATGCAATAAAAATGCGACGAAATAAAAGATAAATAATCCCAAATAGGTCTCTGGAGGGACCTATTTGCAATAATAAAAATCGGCAGGCGTCCTTCATAATTTCTACATTTTAATGTAGAGACCATACTGCAAATTTGTAAAATCCCAAGGTCCTCCCTGTAAAATACTCAGTCGTGCGCGTGAGGCACACGCCTGGAGAGCAAAATGCAAATTCAAAAACATCACGGGTCCCTCATCTTCTTTGCAATTTACCCATCCCCTCACGTGGCTACATGAGGGAATCAGGCTCGGGCGGGTCTTAGGCTTAGAGCTGACATGGCGTCTCTTGGTGGTTGGCGTGATGCTCGGGATGCCCGAACATGTAGGCTTCGTGTGAGGATCGTACGGACCACGTGTCATCATCTGAACTACCAAATCCATTTTATCGGATGGTGCTTGTGTCGTCTTCATCCACGTGGGGGCATCAAAGGAGGTGGGGATCCAGTGGGCTTCATCTAGCTTCTCCTTGCCACAAGGAACAACCTCATGGTCGATGAAGGTTGTTGAGGTCCGAGCAAAGATGCAGGAGATAGTATGGAGCTCCACCATCATCTATAAAGGCATGGTGGACGAAGGTGGTCAGAGTTGGAGGACGAGACCAGAGGGGATGCATGTTTTCTGACCATCGACGCACCTGCAGATGTTAAATGATAGCCGAAGCATTGTGGGCATGTGCGTATGAAGTGAAGTGGATGAAGGTACAATGGAGGCGGAGGAATGGGGGGATGATGAGTGACTAATGAACCGAAAAATCACCAAGACTCAGGTGAATAAAAATAAAGCTAGGGTCATTGCGACCCGAGTCTCAGAAATGACTCAGTCAATCAAGAAAAAGGAAGGATCAGACCACCAAAGAAGACAAAAATCAAATGAAATCAATAGTGGCCATGGCTATTGGATTAGCCTTGTATAGCGACCAGGGTCGGACTCAGGGAGCATGTAATGGCCTTGCGGCCTACGAAGTAGTCAGAAATAATGAAAAATAAAAGACAAATATTTTGGTGGCTTTTTAATGTTTTTATATTTTTTGGATTTTTAAATAATGAAGAAAATAGGAAAAACAAAGAAACAAACAAATGCACACAATTATTTAACTACTCAAATAAGCTCAGAAAAATCAAACAAAAATATTTTATGTTTTTTATATTTTTTACTGTTATTGGTTAATTTTTGGTAATTTTCTGATATTTATATAATTTTCTAAAAATAAAACAAGATTGAAAATAGAAGACACTGTCCAGTCAGGCTTGGAGGACCAATTTAAAATATAAAATGGTCCTAAAAAGGCCTGGAGGTAACTTTTATGAAACATATAAAATACAAGGAAAAATTAGGCACTGGATTTATTACTTTTTTATTTTTCTTTGATTTATTAGAATTTTTATGGGTTTTTAAGGGTTTTGTAATTTTTATAGATTTTATAAATCTAAAAATGACCAAAATCGGTCAGAAAATCAAACAACACAAAACAAACAATATCTAATTTTTTGTAATTTTTAAAGTTGTTTTAATTTTTTTTGTGATTTTTAAAACTAGACAGAAAGAAAAATGCTTGTTTTTGAATTTTTAAAAATAATAAAAAGTGTCAAAAATGTCTCAAAAAAATTAGAGAAAGTTTTACACCATGAAAGGAGCCATGTGTCCAATTTTCATCAAATTCGGAGTAGATTTGCTATTTTATTAAAATCAAACACAAGGGCACAGCACCTAGGGACCTAGTTGCAAAGAAAATAAGTTCCAGGGACTAAATCGTAACAAATATGAGAAACTAGAGGTCCCTCATGCAAAACTTCCAAGATAGCACGCGCGAGGCACATGTTTGGAGCACAGAGGGACTATTGTGCAGTAAAAAATATGTCCGAGGACTAAATAGCAACAGGTGCTAAAAGTCCAGGGAAGATATTGCAATTTAACCAATTAATTCAGCACATGTCTCAATAAAACCACGCACAGGGGTATGGATGCAAATATTATAAACTTAATTTCAATCCATAACACCTTAAAACTATATCCCAATTATTGCAAATAAACCACAAAATTCACGTGACGATGCACGTGTTCGACCTAGACAGGGGTATAAATGCAAATAAAATAAGCACGAGGTCCAAGGTGCAAAATCTCCAAAATAAAATGAACTATATGAAATATTTACAGGACTTAGCAATAAATGCAAAAACTAAAGGGGCCTAAGAGTAATTTACCCCTTATTATATGTCGAGGGTCGGATGTGCGCCACGTGTGAAATCCAATGGTCAAGAGGGGGTGGCGCACAAGAAAGGGGCCTCGGTGCAGATCGGACGGCGGAACGTCGTGGGTGAACGAAGGGTCTCAGCTCAGAATGGACGGTGGAGGTTTAGCCACGTGGAGGATCGGACGTCTCCTGTGCGACGTGGCTAAACCTCGCTGATCTGACGGTCGAGATCCACCCTCTGAAGATCAAACGGCTGCTACTGCTCCTCGAATGGACGGCTTGATGAAGATCTGGAGCTGGAGGGTTGGATCGGACGTCTCTGAAGGGTGCACGAAGAACAAGTGGCCGGCGAACTTCGCCGGCCCTGTGCACGCACGGTGCCCCTCCTCGCGGGCTGCTAGTGATCGGAGAAGGAACGTCTGAGCCTCCCGCGTCTGATGAGCCCTCCGATGGCGCAACGGAGCTTCGGAGAGCTCAGGCGACACCGGCGGAGCTGGAGCTGCTGCTCCAGAACGTGGAGCCCTCAGATGGGCTCGCTTGGCCCTGCAAAGCATGGTAACAAGATCCTGGGTCGAGGGCAAAGTGCCTCGACCTGGTTAGCAATGGTGGAGATGAGAGGTGCGTCGGCGAGCGAGCTCCGGCGGAGCGACGGTGATGAAGCTCGGTACCCAGTTCCTGTGCGAACTGGGGTGAATGGATGGGCGAAGAAGGTGAAGTATATGGTTAGATCCTCAAGCGCATCACGGAAGCGTGATTGTCGTATCGAATACGACGAAGAACGACTAGTCGTACTAGTTGTTCTAGGCAGCGGAAATTAAAAAATTTTCTTGCGACGAAACCACATGATCCAAGAACACTTCTCGGATCGTTTCGTCTAAACCACAAACAAGTATTAGGGTTACCTCTTGAAGCGTGGTTGCGATCGAGTCTCTAAACAAAGAGACCTCCTGTCTCAAGTCCAGTCCGACGGAGGAGACGCTTGCGAGCGCGGGGATGAACCATGTGCTTCTCGCAATCCATGTTGATGATCCAAGCGGTGGATCTCCTGATCTCGACACACGAGATCCGACGTCTTCTTCATGAGCAAGGCATGCCGAAGTAGACGGAGTTCCACGAGCAAAACATCGGGCAGCATAACGACGGTGCCGCGGCGATGGAGAGCCTCTCTAGGGCATCCATGGTGGACGGCCATGAGAGGGAGAGAAAGAGAAAGAAAGAGAGAGAGAGACTTGTTGTCTCACTTATGTGTAAAGAAGAGCAATGGGGTGCCTCTCCTTTTATAGGGTTTTGGGATCCATGGATCTCAATCCATGTGTCAACACAAATCCAATGGTCCACATTAATTTGTGTTTCTTTCAATGGTCAATATTTGTTGCCAAAAACACAACAACAATTAATTTAATAAAAATCAAATATATATTAAATATAATTTGATTTATATCAAATCAATCTCCATTAGAGAGATAGGAAAGGAGGCAAGCCTCCTTCCATAAGGAGGGTGGACGGCCACCACATTCCTTATGGAATTGTGGTCGTCCCCTCTCCTCATTAGGAAGGGAGCTTCCTTTTTCCTATTACATGAGATTACATTATCTCATGATTCTCTCCAATATTTGCAACAACATTTGTTACAAATTATTTCACAAAAATAAATTCAATTTATTTTGTGAACATTGCAATCATGCCATTGGAAATTTGTGAATCATATTCACAACCCAAAACAAAATGTAAATTACATTTTCAATTCAATGTCCAATGTGAATCCAATTCACATTAACATTTAATTAACAAATGTAAATCACAAATAGCTCTCTCTTATATATTATAAATCACATTTATAATATATATGACTAATATGGATATTGCTATCCACATTATTCATATCCATGATAATTAAATCACATTTAATCATCTTGGATCTTTATTCTCTTGTTCTCAAATAATATGAATCACATTCACATTATTCACATCTTTGATAATCAAATCACATTTAATTATCTCAGATAACTCTCTTTATAATATGAATCAAATTCATATTACTCATGATAATTAAATCACATTTAATTATCCATTTTCTCAATGCTCGGATACATATATCAACAATAGAATTATCCATGAACTCCTTCAAGGATAATGCGCTTTCTCCGCAGATACTTGGAGATAAGGATAGGGCGATTGTATTGTTCCACGTATAGTGACATGGATATTGAGATCATATCTCAAATCCAGATCGCGGGCCTCCCATAGATGCTTGATTAAATCAAGACCGTAAATCTAATCTTCTTATTGCATCTGAATCACATTCAGATCAATGTCCAACACTTGGACCAAGATCAGATTACTTCTCTACTGAGAGGAGTCACTAAAATCCAGACCCGTTTCATCACTCCCTAGGAATGGAAGCGTCATGGTTATACAATCGTTTATGATCACATCACCCTCAGGTATTCCCAATACCTGTACATCCTGCATACTGGAAGACTCAGACTAAACCCGAAGTATTGGATCAACTTTATACTGTCTACTTCATGGTTTTATCAGTAAGTTTCTCATTCGATCATTGGGAGTTGGTATCAATCATACACTTTCCAAAAGCGTATATCATACCTAGGTCTTGATCATATACTTTCCAAAAGTATATATCAAACCTACAAATTCAGTCAAGCTTCCAAAGCGAGACGACCGTGCGCACGGAATTTGATTCTTCCCAATATCTCATGAGTGAGCTCATGTCTTCCGGTTCAGTAACTGAACCTGTATGATCCCTTTGAGAGATCGTATTACTCATATGCCCTTATATGTACACCAGCGCGCCGGTGTATAGACCTTGATTAGGTCATCAACCTATTGGTCTGCCAAATGTACATACTTAGACATATAGCAACACATCTATCTCCGGTCAGAGGATGTGTGCCTATATCATGACAGCATACGATATAGGACTTTGGTTATCTCGATCTCGTTAAGTCAACTCTTTGACCTAACTAATCTGACACCTCCGAATCTCTATTCCTATGCAGAGGACCTGCATCAAGAGGTCGGTCAGATATCAGCCTTCAGAGATAAGGATTGCCATCTCCTACTCAGGCTGGAGATCATCTCTTAACACTCATTTGATGGTGCTTGATGAGTCCTCAATCTAACTCTTTAGATATTCATCCAAACACCAGCCTCTATGATTCAATAGCTGAATCAACAGCTGTACGATCATCAAGATGGCCATGGTACATAACCCTAATTGTACTAAGGGACCTATTATGCAAATTATGTATTCTTCATTTCAGATTAAGGAGTGAATTGCAATAACATTTATTGCATAATGGCTCGCCATGGGCTCGCATTTCCAACAGAAGGTGCGCGGAAGGAGTGCGAAGGTGTGGGTCGACTCCGATGATCGAAAGGTGGGTGAGGGTGGTCGGAATCGGGGCTCGTCGGTGATGGGTCGATTTGGGCGAAAAGCTAAATTAGAGAAATAGAAAAGGAAAGAAGGCTACCTACTAGATGAGATCGACTGTGGACAAGCTGGGGATGCTCTAGGTCCTAGCCTCGAGGGCCGTCGATGCCCGAGGCTCGAGCACCACGCTGGTGGCGGCGCACGGCGGCGCTAAGTCGCCGGATCAGTGGTCCGTCCACTCCTTCCTCGCTGCGACACGGCCACTCGCAAGCTGTTACTCCGGTGGTGGCTGTGGAGGTCCTGGGGTGGAATGAAATGATCCAAAGATCCGTCAAATGTGCGGTGGAGCAGATTATTTATAATCCTAGGGGTCCATCTAGAAGATGGTCGGGCATGAAATTCGGAGCGCGGATCCCAATAATCCACCCCGGGCGTGGATCAGGGATGAACAACGGTCAAGTGGAGCCCGGGATTTTGAGGTTTAGTGGCCAGATCAAGTGGCAAATAATTGGCGAAATCGGGTCGGGGCAACTGGATCCGTCTCTGGTGGTCCTGGGGGGAGAGTTGACCGGGGGTCAACATTCCCCCGTGGACCTATTAGATGCGGCCACGTAATAATTATTTAGAAAATACATATTAATTAGAAAAAGGTCGAATTTCATAAAAGTCAAACATAAAAAATGTTTCTTTTATTTTAAATTATTTTTTAGTGATTTTTATTTATTTTTTGATATATAATTTAGGTATTTACAAAATATTATTATTATATACATGTATATACATATGTATTTTTTATTTTTGATTTTTATTTATTTATCCTTATATAAATTATTCCAATTTTATATTTTATTTATAGGATAAAATTTGGAATAAAGGGGTATTTTTATTTTGTTTTTATTAATTATTTACAAGGGTTAAATAAATACTTTTATTTATATACATATATGGTATATATACAATATGATTTTGGTGTTTATTTTTTATTTCTTTTTATTTTTATTTTATTTTTGTGATTTTTATTTTATTTATATACCTTATGGGATAAGGGAATATATACATGTTTTTATGGAATTTTATTTATTTATTTACAAGGTAAAATAAATATATACATGATCTTATGTGCATGGTGAATACACACAAGGAAGGATGTTTTTATTTTATTTTTATTTTTAATCTTTTTATTTTGGTTTTGTATTTACAAATATATACAGATATATACAAACTCGTTTTTATTTTTATTTTTAGAGGAAAATATTTTTATTCTATTTACAGGTATATTTACACACATGAGCTTCCTTATCTCTCTCTACTTGGGCTTTTATGCAGTCAGGCCCATGGTGAGCCCTCCCTTGGAATTAGGTTGCTCAATATTTATTCTAAACATCTCCCTCTTTTTCTTTTGTCTCTTTATTCTTTTATTTATGCACTAAAACATGCTTATTATTTACTTTTATACAATGCATGTACTTTGGTAATTATTTGTATTTACAAGAATATACATGTATTTGCAAAGGTTTTTGTAGCTAAAATATAAGAATAAAGAGTGATGAATGGGTATTCATCAGCGACTCTCCAACTAGGGTTAAGTATCGAAAATAAATCACGGTAGTTGTGACCCCAATCGGCAAATCGGGCTCAATCTAGAAAAATTAGACCACCAACTAAATTACACAAGCATGAAAACAAAGGCAAGCGGTCTTGCTATTTATTTAACCTGGTATAACTACCATGGTCGAACACAAGGAGCACAGGAAAATCATACGAACTAGTTGAGAAATTAGATAAAAAGAAGTGATAATTTTGGTGGTTTTAAATTTATAATTATATATGTATTCTTTAACAAGAACCGAATGAGAAGGTAAAAACAAGCACACTGCAACAATTTTTTTATTAATGTCTAAATAGCTCAAAAACCCAAAATAAAATATTTCTGTTCTTTTAAAATATGCAGATATTTTTGGTAATTTTAGAAGTTTTTCTGATTTTTATAGGATTTTCTAAAAATAAAGCCAAAAACAACAAGCAGTGTACAGCCTCGATAAAAGGAAAATTAAAATTATTTAAAATGCCTTCAAAATCCTTACAGCAATTTTATGTGAAAGTATAAAATAAAATCTAATTACAAAAGATGAAAACATATTTTTTTATTTTTATATAATTTTTAATAATTTTTATTAGGTTTTTGGTCTTTTGCAATTTTTATGTGTTTTATAAAAGATAATAAAACCAAAATACTATTGAAATTAAAGCAAGGCAAAACAAACACTCACGAATTTATGTAGAATTTTTAAGACAATTTTTATATTTTTTATGTATTTTCTAAAATTGGCAGACACACTTTTTAGGGTTTTTTATTTTTAGAAAATAGCAAACAAAATCAAATTGCGTCCCAAAAATTTCCAAAAATATTACTCAGTATCAGGAGCTATTGCTATTTTTTGGGAATTTTTAGAGTAGATTTGCTATTTATTCAATTAAAAACACAACATGTAGGTTAGAGGGGCCTAAATGCAAATAGTTCAAGTCTCTGGACTAAGCAATAATAGGCCAAAAAGTCCAAGAGTATGTCTGTAAAATTTCCAATCAATTCCAGCACACGCATAAAGCAACGTTCACAGGGGCATAAATGCAAATTCAGCAAACTTCTCATTCAAACATGAACCATGAAAATATCTAGGGCCAAACATGCGAAAACACCACAGTTCACGTGATCCAGCACATGTCTTTAGATTGAGAGGACTAAAACATGAAAACCAGAAACTCTAAGGAATAAAGTGCAAATAGTTACAACTACAACTTTTATTTACAAACTAAAATATAAAGCATAGAAAATACGTGGTAAAAAGAGCAATATACCCTCGCAGCACGTGACGGGCGCGTGAGGACACGTAGAGGCCGCTGGTGGAGGCGCGAACGTGCAGCTCTGATCCGATGTAAGTGTCAGATCTGACGCTCCAGAACTGGTCAGGACGTGGGGCAGAGATGCGCTAGATCTGGCATCCAACTGTCTAAAAAGGCTGCGATGTGGTGGTCCGGATGGACCTGGAGGTGCAGGCTGATCCAACGGTGCTGGAGTAGCCTGGATGAATAGTTCACGGGCGAGTTTCACCAGCGCCAAGGAGAGGATCCTCCACTTTGATGATCGATTGGGAGGCACATGTGTGATCATGGGCGGCTTCCGCATTGACTGAGCAGTTCGGATGGAGAAGCTATTGACCGGATGGGTGTGGCGATGAAGGGGACCTGGAGCTGCTCCAGCGAACCTCTGATGGGTGGAATCGGGGGTCTTTAGCGCGTGGAAATGCCTACAACGGGAAGCTGGAACTCGGGGGTGTACTCCGGTCCGGGTTATTTGAGATAAACAACAAAGAAGTGGAGGGGAGTGATGTTCGATCTCCTTCGAAGGTGATAGAGGAGATCTAGGTCCTAATCTCGACCTGATGGTCGAGGCTCAGGTTGATTAGATTGCGGAGCAAGATGAAGGGTGAGTGTGCGGGTTGATCGAAGTGGCTGGGAGAGGGTAAAGGGGCTTCGAACGGCTGGTCGGAGTGAGTGAACACGCAACGACACTAAGTGGGAAGATCCGATCAAATGAAGAAATGAAAAAATGAACGGGATACCTGAAGGTCAGGATGTACTCTTGAGCTCCAGGCAAGGATGAACGTCAGGGTGATGGCCTCAATGTAGGTGCGTAAGGCGGGGGAGGTTGCTCACGGCGGAACTTCGGCCATGATGGTTGAGCTGCGGCCTTGCTGCAGCAAATCGAACGCCAGGTGATGCCCCAGACAGCTGTCACTCTGCTGGAGGTGGCTAGGGTATCGAGAGGGAATGAGGCACGAGCTGCCTTCTTGGGAAGAAGTATAAGATGATTTATAGTGCTCCTAGGTGGCTGGAAAGAACGGGTGGGATGCGTGAATCGAGAAGGATCCACGCCTCCCAAGGGATCCGCAAGGATCTTGGATCCACAGGGTTGATGCGGGCGAAAAATCTGGTCGAGAGGTTGCACGACCCGATGGGGGAAAAAGGCGAGAAATCAGCCCTGTCACGCAGTCAGGTCGGGTCACGCCCTGGAAGAGGGGATTGACCCGAGTCAACAATCATGCGTGGACCAATCAGAATCTGCGGAGAATAAGACAAAAGAGACTAGAGGACAAAATAGCAAGAAAAATAAAAAAATAAATAGATGAAAATAATAAATGAAATTAAATTAAAAAATCAATAAAATGAAAAATTTTATTATTTTTCAAGGGATTTTTCTGCGATTTTTATTTAATTTTATGAAAAATAAATTTACTCTATATATAGTATATTGTGTTATCTACTAGTATAATATACACATGTATTTTGTACAATTATTTTTATTTTATTATTTTTACAAAAATATCCCAACTTTGTATTTTATTTATTTACAACATAATTTTTGGAGTACAAAATAAATTTGGTTTTATTTTTAATATTTATTTTCTGGTAGATAATAATTAGAGAAGGAATCATATATACATATATTCTTACAAAGGAGAGAGAAATTTCTTTTATTTTTATTTTTATTTTTCCGATTTTTGTTTTATTTTTAGAAATATATACAAGGAGATAAAAATATAATTTTATTTGTATTTTGACAAAAATAATTATTTATTCACGCCCATGGTATGTACGATGTAGAGTAGGCCCTATCTCTCTCTAATTATTTTATTTGGCGATAAGGCCAACGCTTGACCCTCTCTTGGGGTTCGGGTCACTTTGTTTTTATTCTAAATACTTCCTTACTTTTTATTTTTTATTATTTTATTTTTTCACAAATACATGCTTTTTATGTAATATTAACACATGCATGCATATTGCTAAGTTGTTGTATTTACACCTATTTACATGATGCTTTGCCAAGATAATTAGCTAAAATAAAAGAATAAAGAGTGATGAAAAGGGATTCATCAGGGGACCAGAGCTTCTTCTTCGGCGATGTGAAGAAGGAGGTGGGTCGAAGCAGGGGAGATTTCTATAGAAGGGAAGTTGAGAGCACGGAGGTCGTTGATGGTTGGCGGAGCGCATGAGATGGTCAGGTGAGGTGAAATCGAATAGATGCGGCATGAAAATTAGAATAAATGGAGATAAATGTGAGAAGGGAGAGTACATGATCAGATATGGGCAATTGGCGAGGGGAAAGGCTTGTGTTGAAGGCCCGGTGGTCCTCGGGTCGTCGTCCAGCAAGGACAGCCGGCCTCGTAGCTCAGCGGTACACGGAGGTGGCCGCCATCATGGTCAAGTGAACCATGGGTCAACACCGGGTCGTAGGGCCATGATGGGCCCACATCCTCCTCTGTCAGTTACATGGAGGAGGAGAGGGACTAGGATTTATACAGTGGAATGGTGGACGGGGTGGAAGCACGGTAGGGGCAGAGGTTTTATAAGGGGGTCCAACCGTTTCAGGTGGTGATGGGGATATCTTGTAACGGTTATTTGATGGGAATGGAGTGATGAAGATGGCATTGATGGGACGCATGAGGATGTTGGAGGAACAGGTGATACGGTGGAGGCATTGGGAGAGAAGGATCATGGCTGGTGTGGTTGCAATAATAGGAAGGGGCGAAGTGGGTGCTTGGTGAAACGGCTGGGGGAGGAGCGTTTGGATATAGAAGAAGAGCTTTGGACTGTTCAATCAAGTGATCCAATGGTCCAGATGGAGGCACGGACGTGCGATGCAGGTCAGATCCTTAGGATCTAATTTTATGTCTGGACGAGTAGTCTAGTTGGGACTTGATATCTATCCTACAGTGGGGGTTGAATGGGTGATGTGGAACATAGGTGGTCGTAGGATCTTAGGGAGGTTGAGTGGCTAAGTTTGAGGCAGAAGGAGGTGGTTCTGATCTGATCAGGGGTCAGATCCAACGGTTATGGGTGCAGCGGAAATAAATGGTTTAGATGGAGGAGCGTCTTGATCCAAGGGTGCATAGAGAAGGTTTGTCGTGGCACATTCTCAGCCATTGGATGCGATTTGAATTATATGTTTGAGAAGTTGGTGGGAGTGGGTGGATGAGATGAAATCTCAAGGGCAATCTGACGACTGGAAATGAATAGGGAGTGGACAACAGATATTCAGGCAGGAGGGAGGAGATCATACGGCTCCAGAAGGGGCCGGGTGGCAAAGGGAGGAGGTGGCCACGTGGGCGTTCCTGAGGGTGCCACATGGCCCAATCAGAAAAATCAATAGTAAAAAATCAAAGAAAAGTTAAAAAGAAAAAGTTAGAGGGAAAATTAGGAAAAAGTCAAAACATGAAAGTTGTAGATCTCGATGAGATCTACAAGTTTCATGATGGATAAAAAGTCAAAAGAGTTCATTTGTACAAAAGAGTATTTTGGAGGGTATTTTTAAAGGGATAAAAACATCAGTTTTGGGTTTTGATATTTTTAGTATTTTTTTGTCTCTTTTAAAGGTTAGGAAAATTATATAAAATTAATTAACCTAATTTGTATGGGTTTTTAATAATAAAGAAAACAAAGAAGAAAAGGGTGTTGTTAAATACAATAAAAAATTATGAAAATATACATAGTTTATATACAATATAATACAAGATAATAATGAGAAATTATTAGTGAATTTTATTGAACTATTTAACCAAGGAGTTTAATAATTGAATTTTAATATGATGAATACGAGATTCATCATACCCCTATACTTAAATTATGCTCGTCCTCGAGCATCTTAAGAATTAAGGAGTTGGATTAATTCCTAACAGTGCATGTGAATGTTTCAAGGCTCAATTTTTTAAAGGCCTTTAATTAAAGTGATCCTAAATTTCTAAGCTCGATCATGCTCTAGTAAAAAGGAATCCAACTTCTCTAATTATTAAACTCTCTATTGTACATATATTACAAGGATATGAATTTTAGTGTATTGCATTCATGAGAGTTGAGTTGAGACATCACCCAAGGTTCTAGTCCAGGAGACTCTCCTCTAGACCTAATCCTCAACACTAGAGAATACGTCTATTCTTGCTTCAGTCCACCATCTCATAGTTGGTCAGACTTGAAAGTGTAGATGGACGACCATATGATGGAGGGTATAGGATTGTGTATATTTTTTCTCTCCCTCACGTTGGAACAAGGAGCCTCTCGAGTGCCTTATTACTCAACACATGTATTTTTATTTTGTTTATCAATGTGTCTGTCAAGAGAATTCAAAATTGTCTGTACTGTTTTTCTAGGAGTACACTAGGGTGTGTCTCTTTTAAGTATCTAAGATACATTCGATACCCAAACTTATATCACTATGTGATGCAGAGCTCTTTTATGGTGCTAGCTTGACTCCTTGGTCCTAATAGTGTTTGGTCCAAGTGGACACTTTGAAAATGGTTGGGAGTGCTCTCCCTTGGGTGGAAGCTCTTTTGAATTTGACATGTAATGATGGAGCTTTTCTTTGTATATTTATTTCTTTTCTATTCTTTTTGGCTAGCTCCACTGCTTTTACCAAAAGTTGGCACACACTGATCAACAATTTAATTATGTTTCATCACACCCTGGCACATAGGTCAATATCAAACGATAGCATGCGAACTTGTTCACATACTTGCTAGGGTTTTCCTGACACTCAGGTTTTTTGAATCCTTCATTAACTTTATCCCATCCTCGAGCATCATTAGATCGGTCTACACTCAAATCTCTAGTCTTAGTTCCCCAAGTAATAACTCAACTCATATGATCAATCATGCAGTTGTCAAAGTAATATGCCAATCATATTCTTTAGAGGGTAGAGATGAAGAATGTAATATAGTTCTGAAATCTTTCAAACTATGGAAGTATGGATTATTAAGTTTAAAACCCTAATAACTAAGGCATGTTAATTTAGACTCTCAAGATCACAAAAATCAAGTGACCTCAAATTCTAAAGCCTTGAAAGGATATGAAAGTGTCAGGAATACACAACCCCTCGGTTAGTGATTTTTTTGTGATTTTTGTCTTTTGCAAATTTTTATGGATTTTAATTTTTGATATTCTTTTTGAAAATGTTTATTACAAAAAGTTAATCACTCAATTTTAAAAACATTTTTTACATGCATTTTACATATCTCAGTTCATGTTTACTTAAACAAATCGAAAAGATTTTCGAAAATTTAAAAATATACGAGCTATGGCTAAAGTTGATATATAATAATATATGGTATATTCTCCTATACTTAACTTTTGCTATGTTCTCATAGCAGAAGTGATATGAATCCATGGCTAGGTTAAATATAGGGTGATATAACATAACTAAGGAGGAGGGTCCCCCTATACTTTGGTCAAAAATTGACCTAAGTATAGGAAGATTGAGAGAGGGATGGATGACGAGACGGGTCTCTCCTAATGGCCTAAGTAAAGGATTTGGAATATAGTGGTTGCGAGTTTGTTTAGGGTTAAGAGGAGCATTTATACAAAGATACATGGATAGGGGAAGGGTGAGTGACTTTTTTATAGAGATTATGTCGAGGGTGTAGGATTATACAGAAATGGAGATGGGGGGGTTGTGTGCAATATAAAGAGAATGCGAGGGGGTGGATACACAGAGATTGACGCATGTGTGTGCGTTGCACATGGGGGGGCTAGATCATCAAGTGATAAACTTCTTTTTTTTTCTCTTTTTTTATCACGAAAGCCCCATAATGAGGACCGCTAAAAAAAGCACACGCAACACATTTTTTTTCCTTTTTTCTCTTTTTTTACAGCTTGAAAATGCATGAAACAATGGCTAATCTCCCTTGAATTCTTCAATTTTTCTTTTTCGACCTTCTTGATGGGAACTCCCAACTCCACGCCTCCATGGAGATCAAGTGTCCTAGATCTTCATAGGCCTGGCCACAAAAGAAAATGCCAGAAAAATAACAAGGAAAATAATCCATAAAATTGATGCAAAAATACATAATGAGAAGACCTGTAAATTTTGAAAATATTTACAACAAAAAATATTTCAAAATTCGAAAAATAAATAAAGGTAAGTTGTATCCCCGACAAAGGTGCCATTTGATGATCAAAGATTTAGCTTCTTTAATAATAGAGAATTGTAGTATAGGAGGCGAAAAACGATTCAACAAAAACCAAAATCTTTGAATGTTGTGGAATATTTATACTTGGAAAGTCTACCAAGGTCGAAAACAAGAACACGAGCTTCATAAATATATTTGTCAAATTTTGTTTTATGTGTGATTATTTTCTTAATTATAAGCCTTCATACAGATGCACGATAAAATGCAAATAAAATGATATGTGCATTTTTCTTTGATTTTAAGGTGTAATTATATGGTGATGCATGAACATAATGCAATGTTAAATGTAAGATATAAGCATGCAAAATAATCCTTACAAGTATGCCCTACAGAAAATGAGCATAAAAGATGAATTAAAAATCAAAGATAAATTGAGCATAGAATTACGAGCAAACATCTATTTAATGGCAAAGCATTTGAGCAAGGGACACTATATAACATAAAATGTCTTCATATTTCCTTTGGTGTCAGATGAGAAAATTAACTGTGCCATTTTTTAGATGATCAAATAGGGAACAAAATGACATTGAAATCATGCAATCTGGATCTACGATGCTCAAGAAATAGAATAAACAATGCAGGGGCATAAATGCAATAAAAATGCAAGTAAATAAAAGATAAATAGTCACAAATAGGACCCTAGAGGGATCAATTTACAATAACCAAAATTGAAATGGGTCCATTGCAATTTCTCCATTTGCGTGCATTGACCATAATGCAATTTTGTAAAATCCCATGTCCTTCCTGTAAAATACCCAGGCACTCACGTGAGGCACGTGCTTGGGGACTAAAATGCAAATTCAAAAATATCATGGGTCTTCTCTGCAATTTGCTCAGCCCCTCACATGCAAGTCACATGAGGGAATCATACTCGAGAGGGTCTTAGGCTCAGAGTTGACGTGGCGTTTGTTGGTGGTTGGCACGAGGCTCGGGATGACCGAACAAAAAATGCATGATGATACGACCTACAAATTTTAAAAATATTTACAACGAAAAATATTTCAAAATTCAAAAACTAAATAAATGTGAGCCGTGTTCCCGACAACGGTGCCATTTGATTATTGCAGATTTCACCACTTTAATTATAGAGAATTATAATATAAGAGGCGAAAAACGATTCAAAAAAACCACAATCTTTGAATGTTGTGTATTATTAAGAATTGGCAAGTCTACCAAGCTCGAACACGGGGACATAGGCTTCTTTAATATATTTGTCAAATTTTGTTTTATGTGTGATTATTTTCTCAATTCTAGGCCTTCATACAGATGTGTGATAAAATTCAAATAAAATGATGTGTACGTTTTTCTTTGATTTTAAGATGCAATTATAAGTAGATGCATGAACATAATACAATGTTAAATGCAAGATATAAGCATGCAAAATAATCCTTACAAGTAAGCCTTGCAGAAAATGAGCATAAGAGTTCAATTAAAAATCAGAGTCAAATTGAGCATAGAATTTCTAGCAAACAACTATTTAATGGCAAAGCATTTGAGCAAGGGACACTATATAACATAAATTTTATTCATATTTCATTTGGCGTCAGATGAGAAAATTAACTATGCCATTAGAAAGATGATGAAACAAGGAATAAAATAACAATGAAATCATGCAATTTAGGTCTATGATGCTCAAGTTATGAAATAAACAATGTAGGGGCATAAATGCAATAAAAATGCGAGGAAATAAAAGATAAATAATAACAAATAGGTCCCTAGGTGGACCTATTTGCAATAACCAAAACCTACATGGGTGCTTTGCAATATCTCCATTTACACATAGGGAACATAATAAATTTTGTAAAATCCTAAGGTCCTCCCTTTAAGATACACATGCAAGCATGTAAGGCATGCGTCTGGGGACCAAAATGCAAATTCAAAAACATAATGAGTCTTCTCCGCAATTTTCCCAACCCCTAAGGCTCCGTTTGTTTGATTGGAAAGGAATTACATTGGAATGGAATCAAGACAAGAATGGAATTAACAATGGAATGGAAAGGAAAAAAATTTCCATTCCATTGTTTGGATCATATTAGGAATTGAAAATTTTATTATGAGACATGTTCCTTTCTTATATTTGGAAAAGGAAAAGAATAGAAAGAAAATAACATTCTTTTGATATATTTCGTTAAGTAGAAGAAATAATCGATATTCTCAGACTTATTTTTTCATATAATCGATATATTTCATATAAAGAATCAATAGTCAAATTTAATTCAAAACTACTTTGATTTTTTTTTCATACTATTAATATATTTGATATATCCATATCTGTATCCGCTACAATATTTTATTACCATATCTATATCCATATTCTAAAGATATTAAAAATGTTATGGGTATCTGTATTTGAAAAAAAATAAAAACACATATCCATGTATATATACGTATTCACTAAAATATAACCTGCGTCCATATCCTAAAAAACTAAATATGGTATATGTATCGATATTTATAACTGCAAAAAAAAACAAAACCCATTTCCATGTCCATATCCGCTTCCGTAAAAAAACACCATCCATGTCCATATATGTATCCGTAGAAAAAATAAAATCCATATCCATGTATATATATATATATATGCTAGAATATAATCAATATCCATATCTTAAAAAAATTGAACATTGCATTTGTTTCCAAATCCATATTAAAAAAAATCATATATCCCTGTCCATATCCATATCTGGAAAAAACAAAAAAACACATATTCGTGTTTGTATCAGTATCCGTAAAGTAATCATATCTGATATATTTTATCTTTTTAATAGATATATTTAATATATATGTATTCGTATCCGCTGAAATATCTTGTAATCATATTTGTATCCATATAAAAAAACTGTATCTATACATGTATCTGCAAAAAATATCACATATCCATGTCGGTATGCATATATGCATATATTTGTAACTTATCCAACCTTTTGCATCCATATATTTGTATCCATGTCAGTGTGAAGGATATGGAGAAATCCTCAAGCGCATCACGGAAGCGTGATCGTCGTATCGAATACGACGAAGAACGACTAGTCGTACTAGTTGTTCGGTGCAGCGGAATTTAAAAAATTTTAAACCGATGAAACCACATGATCCGAGAACCATTCTCAAATCGTTTCATCTATAACCACAGCAAGTATAATGCAATACCTCTCGAAGCGTGGTTGATCGAGTCTCTACGAAAAGAGACCTCCTGTCTCAAGTCCGATAGTCGGAGTAACGGCTTGCGAGCGCGGAGATGAGTCGCGGTGTCCTCGCAATCCAAGTTGATCCAAGCGCGGTTGCTCCTGATCTCATCGCACGAGATCAAACGTCTCCTTCGTGAGTGAAGCACTCCAAGAAGACAAAGAACCGCAGAGAGTCGAAGCGGCAGCACGATGGCGCGGGCGTCGACGTTTCTCTCCACCAAGGTGGACGGCCACCAAGAAGAGAGGGAGAGAGGGCTGTCGTGTATATGAGAAAGAGAGAGAGAGAGTTTGTGCTACAATAGCATGTGTAAAGAGAGAGCCAAGCATGCCTCTCTATTTATAGGGTTTTGGGATCCATGGATCTCAATCCATGGGACACATAGAATCAATGGATGTGATTGATTTATGTTCATCCAATGGCTAAGATTGTTGTTGTCAAAAGCAACAAATTTAGGTCAAAATATATTTGATAAAATCAAATATAATTCATTCCTAAATCAACCCAACAAATAAGGAGAGAAGACACATGGAGATTTCATCTCCATGTGCCTTCCATGTAGGCGCACACCCACTCCAATTAGGAGTGGTGTGCCGTCCATGAGATGCATGGAGATTGCAATCTCATGGAAATCCATGAGATTGCATATCTCCATGAAATCTCTCTTATTTATTTGCACCAAATTTATTTGGGTTTTATTCTTCAAAAATAATTCACAATTATCTTTGAGAATATTGCAATCTTGCCATGGAAAAATTGTGAATCATATTCACAACCCAAAACAACATGTAATTCATATTGTTAATTAATTACACAATGTGTATCCAATACACATTATAATTAATCAACACATATAAATTATAATTAACTCTCTCTAATACATTATAAATCATATTTATAATATATTATGAATAATTGGATATTTCTATCCACATTATTCTTATCCAAAATAATTAAATCTCATTTAATCATATTGGACAACTTCTCATACATCATGATAATTAAATCACATTTAATTATCAAATTCTCTTTGCTTAGATCTTATGGAATTTTTCTTAAACCATTTAAGAACAATGCTATTTCTCCTCAGATACTTGGAGATAAGGACAGGGCGATTGTATTGTTCCACGTATAGTGACTTGGATGTTGAGATCATATCTCAAATCCAGATCCTATGGACCTCCCACTGATGCTTGATCAAATCAAGACCGTAGACTTAATCTTCTCATTGAATCTGAATCTCATTCAGATCAATGTCCAGTTCATGGACTAAGATTAGGTCACTTCTCTAATGAGAGGAGTCACTAAAATCCAAACATGTTTCATCACTCCCTCGGAATGGAAGTGTCATGGTTATACAATCGTATATGATCAAATCACCCTTCAGGTATTTCTAATACCTGCACATCCTACATACTGGAAGACTCATGATCATCCTGAAGATAAAGATCATTTTTACACTGTCATCTTCAGGGTTAGATCACTAAGTTTCTCAATCTTGGTCATCGGGATTTGGTATAGATCATATGCTTTCACAAAGCATATATCTTACCTTCAAATTCATGTCATGCTTCCAAAGCACGACGACCATGCATGGAATTTGTTCAGTCCCAATACCTCATGAGTGAGCTCATGTCTCCCGGTTCACAAGTGAACCTGTATGATCCCTTTGAGAGATCGCATTACTCATATGTCCTTACATGCACACCAGCTCGCCGGTATATAGACCTTGATTAGGTCATCAACCTATTGGTCTGCCAAATGTACATACTCAGACATATAGCAATACATCTGTCTCTAGTCAGAGGATGCATGCCTATGTTGTGACAGTATTCAACGTAGGTCTTTGGTTATCTCGATCTCGTCAAGTCAACCCATTGACTTGACTAACCTGACACCTCTGAATCACTATTCCCATGCAGAGGACCTGCATCAAGAGGTCAGTCAGATATCAGTCATATGAGATAGGATTGCCATCTCCTACTCAGACCGGAGATCATCACTTAATGATCATTTGATGATGCTTGATGAGTCCTCTATCTAACTCCTTAGATATTCATCCAAGCATCAGCCTCTATGATCCATCCAATGAATCAACAGCTGTATGATCATCAAGTTGGCCATGGTACATAACCCTTATTGTACAGAGGGACCCTATAGTGCATTCATTCATTAATCTCAGAAAGGGGAGTGAAAAATAATCCATAATTTTCATTGATAATTTATTCATTACAATAACATTTATTGTAGAAATGGTTCGCCCAAGGCTCACATTGCTAACAATCTCCCACTAGCCCTCAGAACCATTCAGGTACAATCTTTAAACCCATACTCATTACATGCTGGTCGAAAACCTTCTGTGTCAGAGGTTTGGTAAGAGGATCAGCAACGTTGTCGGCAGAGGCCACCTTGGTGATGATGATGTCACCACGCTTTTGTATCTCCCGAATGATGTGGTATTTCCTTTCCACGTGCTTGCTCTTTTGATACCATCTGGGTTCCTTTGCCTGGGCAATGGCTCCCGTGTTATCGCAGAGTAACGGGATGGGAGTATTAGAGGAAACTACGCCAAGCTCCAGCACGAACTTGCGCAACCACACCGCCTCCTTTGCAGCATCCGATGTGGCAATGTATTCGGCTTCCGTTGTTGAATCTGCAGTAGTGTCCTGCTTCTTGCTTCTCCAGCTCACAGCACCACCATTCAACAAGAACACGAACCCCGATGTCGACTTTCGATCATCTACATCTGATTGGAAGTCAGAATCTGTATATCCCAAGACTTGGAGATCACCATCTCCATAGACCAAGATGTAATCTTGCGTCCGTCTTAGATATTTGAATATGTTCTTTACTGCATTCCAGTGTTGTTCTCCATAGCAGGATTGGTAACGACTTACCACTCCCACTGCATGGCAGATATCTGGCCTAGTGCACATCATGGCATACATTAAGCTTCCTATGGCTGATGCATAAGGACATCCAGCCATGGCCTTCTTTTCCTCAACAGTTTGAGGAGCCATTCCTTTAGACAGGTGGATACCATGTCTTAAGGGTAGGAATCCTTTCTTAGAACTATCCATACGGAATCGTTCAAGAATCTTCTTAATGTATCCATGTTGTGACAATCCCAAAATCCTCTTTTCTCGGTTTCTGAACAGCTTCAGGCCTAAGATGTAAGAGGCTTCTCCAAGATCTTTCATCTCAAAGGTATGGGACAGCCAAATCTTTACACTGGTCATCATCCCTGTATCATTCCCAATGATAAGGATGTCATCTACATAAAGCACGATGAACACAACGGCGCTCCCACTAAGCTTCTTGTATACACAAGGTTCATCAGGATTCTGCACAAAATCATAACTCTTTATGGTTTCGTCAAATCTGATGTTCCAACTACGAGAAGCTTGCTTGAGCCCATAGATGGATTTCTTCAGCTTGCATACTTTACCATCCTCAGTCATGAATCCTTGGGGCTGCTCCATGTAGATATCCTCCTCGAGGTATCCATTGAGGAAAGCCGTCTTGACGTCCATCTGCCAGATGTCGTAGTCAAGATATGCAGCTATAGCTAGCAATGTCCGGATGGATTTAAGCATAGCCACAGGAGAGAATGTCTCATCGTAGTCGATGCCTTCTCTCTGTGTGTAGCCCTTGGCTACGAGCCGTGCCTTGAAAGTCTCTACTTTCCCATCAGGTCCCCTTTTTCTCTTGAAGATCCATTTACACCCAATGGGTTTTACCCCTTTAGGTGGATCCTCTAGGGTCCATACACCATTCTTATGCATGGAGTCAATTTCTGACTTCATTGCTAGCATCCATCTATCCATGTCTTGATCCGCGAGTGCTTCATCAAATGAAGTAGGATTAATGTCAGTTTCACCTGACACATGGAATCCATACCTTTTTCAGGTGGTGCAACCACCCTCGAACTCCTTCGAAGAGGTATGGGTGTTTCATCTTTATTTATCTCTTCCGTTTCTGGTCCAGGAAGTTCAGAATCCTCAGGGGATTCAAAGAATTCCTCTACTTCATTGTTGTCTTGACCTTTATGGAAATCATTTTCCAGAAACTTCACATCTCTAGAAACAAAAACCTTTTGGGTCTCAGGGTCATAAAGTTGGTATCCAATACCATCTTTAACATACCCAATGAAGTAGCACTCACGAGAGCGAGATTCTAGCTTACTTGTGTCTACGTTCTTCGCATAGACCAAGCAACCCCAAACCCTCAAGTGATTAACACTAGATTTGGTTCCATACCATAGCTCATGAGGAGTCTTAGGCACGGATTTGCTAGGAATCTTATTCAGGATATATATTGCAGTCTCTACTGCATATCCCCAGAAACTAAGAGGTAAATTTGCTTTATTCATCATTTATCGGACCATGTCCATGATGGTCCTGTTGCGTCTTTCAGCAACACCATTTAGTTGGGGAGTTCCAGGAGGAGTGAGATTGGAAACAATTCCATTCTCCTTAAGGTATTCCTTGAATTCATCTGATAGGTACTCGCCACCTCGATCAGATCGAATCCGTTTAATCTTCCTATCGGTTTGGTTCTCAACCAAAGCCTTGAATTCTTTGAACTTTTCAAAGGTTTCAGACTTATGACGTAGTAGGAAGATAAACCCGTATCGTGAATGGTCATCGATAAACGTCAAATAATATCGGTATCCATTTCGAGTCGCGGTACTGAAGGGACCACATACATCGGTATGTATTAGGTCAATAATACCTTCGCATCTCGTAACCTTGTTACGGAAAGGCGTCCTAGTCATTTTGCCCTGTATGCAATGTTTGCAAGTGGGCAGAGGTTGAACCTGTAGAAAATCTAGAGGTCCATCCTTTATCAATCTATTGATCCTATCAACAGACAAATGACCAAGCCTTTGATGCCATATCTCATTTGAGATATTTTTATCCTCTCTGGATCTTTTAGGGTTTTTATTAGTGGTTGTCACATTCATAATACATTTATCAATGCACAATTCATAGAGTCCACCAGAAGTCAAAACACCATCCGCAATATATTTATCATAACGACTTATGACTAATTTATTACAGAAAAGGAAAGTATATCCGCTTCTACAAGCTTAGATACAGATATCAAGTTCCTTCTGACTTCGGGTACATAATGACATTCTTTAAGTATAAGGACTCTTCCACTAGATAATGATAGTCTACAAGTCCCGACGGCTACTGCTGCAACACTTGCATCAGATCCCATTTGGATGACTATCTCCCCTTCCTCAAGATTCCTAGTTTCCTGAAACAAATGCAACAAATTGCATACATGAACAGAATCACCAGAATCTACAACCCAACTTCCTTCTCGTCCAACGAGAAAGCTAGTTTCAATGATGAAAGTAGATTTCATACCTGCTGGGGCTTTACCTTTGTCTGAGGACTTCAGGTAATCTGGGCAGTTACGCTTCCAGTGCCCTGGCTTCTTGCAGTGATGACAGACGTCGGTTTTCTTCGACGCCATGAGAGTGGATGCACTGGAAGAAGAGCCAACACTTTGTCCCTTCTTCTTTCTCTTCTGGGCCGGGCCCTTCCGAGAACCATGCTTCTGACCGCGCTTCCCTTTGACCTGTGCAACCATTGCACTGCCACTGGGACCATCCTTCTTCATTACGTCCTCTACGGACTTTAATGCAGCAAGGAGAGCAGCATTTGTCAATTCCAACTTGTTCATGTGGAATGACACTACAAAGTTATTAAAAGACTTGGGCAATGACAGCAGAATGAAGTCAGCTTGCATGTCTGCATCCATCGTTGCCCCAAGAGTCTCCAGCTCCGACAAGTACCCAAACATTTTGAGTACATGTTCACGGACCGAAGTCCCTTCCTGCATTCTACAGCGAATGAGGTCTTTCATAACATTGTACCGCTGAGTGCGGTTAATGTCACCAAACATATCCTTAAGATTCTGCATTATATCCTGACAGGTATTCATCTCCACATGTTGCTTCTGCAGAACATTGGAGAGAGAACCTAGGATATAGCACCTAGCCAAGACATGATCTTCATCATACTTGTCATTAAATGCTTTTTCTTCCTTGGACTTAGGGTTCTCAAGCTTGTCCTCGGATAGCACATAACTAATGCGCTCAGCAGAGAGAACAAGCTCCAAATTTCGGATCCAATCCGAGTAATTTGGGCCGGTCAATTGGTTGACCTCAAGAAGCCTACTAAGTGGGTTCAAAGACTTCATTTTCTGAAATTAAGAATGCACTATATTAGAATATAGAAATATATATTCAAATTTATGATATTTGATTAAGGTATTTTAAATCAAATTATTCTTGCATTTGTCGACTTTGAAAGTTCATTCCCTTAATCACTTTCAAAGTAAGAGATATACTTATCGCTATATCTCTAGCAATAATTGGGATCTCCTCTTTATCATTGTCACATCCCAATAATATGAGAATCTGTGACTCCAATAAAGAAAAGCAGGAACTCATTCCAATTTGCAAGTCCAACTTGCAATTTCCCAATTCGGTCTTTAACACCCGAGCCCACCACCCCTAAGGCGATGTTGACCCGTTGTTAATTGAACCAACCGTCAACAGGAATAGTACTCGCTATGCGCAATCCAATATCGCCCCAATAATATGAGGATCCGATATTGGGGTCACTACGCATACGGCCTTACTCTTTCGAGAAGCAAAGAGTCCGATCCAGATGCGCTTGCACACAGGAGCTGTCACTTCGGACAGGCGTCTCCCACATGCAATCCCTGGCGACGAAACTCTTCGCCTTGACGGGAGACCATGGATGTCACTTATGTGATCCTCCATCTCATATTCAAATTTTAATTAATTATTGTGAATCACATTCACATAATTAATTCTTCCAAGGGAATTAATAACTCTAATCATATTAGAGTATTTCAATTGGACATAATCAATTTAATCATATTAAATTAATTATCAGTCCAATTCAATCAATCAAACTTCATTATTTTACTTGAATACATATATGGTAATATCTCAAAATACGTATTAATTCGAATTTTAATAATTAGGAAAAAAAATACATCTTAATCCCTCGGACATTATCCCGGCCCTACCCGCTGTCATGGCCAGTACCGACAAGAGTGGGACGGACCACATACGTTGCAACCCGCAACCCCAATGCTCTCCGACTAGGCACCATATCCGCCTCGGGAAAGGATAATGCCAAATTGATTAATTTGTACTTGAGATTATCATCGGTTTTTCAACCGAACTTGTACCATATAGTAATAATCAAAACATTTTTGATTATAAGGAAATTTGCTAGACAAATTCCCAAATCCTATTCAAGCATCAAGTTTGAAGATTGTTGTTTCCAATTTATGATTTAGATCACATCTTAATCAATTAATTGGTTGGGGCCATGTCAATTAGGCAAATAATCATGTCTCAATATTTCACAAATATTATTCAAGATTATTTCACGAAATTAACAATTTAATTTCTCTAATTGACAATCACTTGGTTCTAGATTAGGAATGCAATTTCAGTATAGACCCCTATTCACTAAAATTGGCATATCTCAATCAATTTAAATCCAAATTAAGCAAACTCAATTTTCATAGATTGCTAACTTGATTTACAACAGAATCTAAGTGGATTTGCACGCATTTCGAGGCAGATGATAACAGTAATTAACTCTTTAATCATGTTAAAATCTATTGTTCCCGCAACAGTGCATACATGTCCATTAAAACAACCATAACTAGAGCATACGAAATCCGATTTACGCAAACCCAGTTCCTATGGTTTCCTTATTTAATGGGGAACAAAATCCAAGTTTTAAATTCGTGTTTAAACAATTTAAACAGTGCCGAATTTATTTACTAAACAGATCTGCGAAATCAAATGCGATGAAAACTTTCGCGACCTAAACGAACCCAAGTCGTCCTCGGTTTTTCGAATCATATTCGAAACCGTCGACCTAAGGCTCTGATACCACTTGAAGGATATGGAGAAATCCTCAAGCGCATCACGGAAGCGTGATCGTCGTATCGAATACGACGAAGAACGACTAGTCGTACTAGTTGTTCGGTGCAGCGGAATTTAAAAAATTTTAAACCGATGAAACCACATGATCCGAGAACCATTCTCAAATCGTTTCATCTATAACCACAGCAAGTATAATGCAATACCTCTCGAAGCGTGGTTGATCGAGTCTCTACGAAAAGAGACCTCCTGTCTCAAGTCCGATCGTCGGAGTAACGGCTTGCGAGCGCGGAGATGAGTCGCGGTGTCCTCGCAATCCAAGTTGATCCAAGCGCGGTTGCTCCTGATCTCGTCGCACGAGATCAAACGTCTCCTTCGTGAGTGAAGCACTCCAAGAAGACAAAGAACCGCAGAGAGTCGAAGCGGCAGCACGATGGCGCGGGCGTCGACGTTTCTCTCCACCAAGGTGGACGGCCACCAAGAAGAGAGGGAGAGAGGGCTGTCGTGTATATGAGAAAGAGAGAGAGAGTTTGTGCTACAATAGCATGTGTAAAGAGAGAGCCAAGCATGCCTCTCTATTTATAGGGTTTTGGGATCCATGGATCTCAATCCATGGGACACATAGAATCAATGGATGTGATTGATTTATGTTCATCCAATGGCTAAGATTGTTGTTGTCAAAAGCAACAAATTTAGGTCAAAATATATTTGATAAAATCAAATATAATTCATTCCTAAATCAACCCAACAAATAAGGAGAGAAGACACATGGAGATTTCATCTCCATGTGCCTTCCATGTAGGCGCACACCCACTCCAATTAGGAGTGGTGTGCCGTCCATGAGATGCATGGAGATTGCAATCTCATGGAAATCCATGAGATTGCATATCTCCATGAAATCTCTCTTATTTATTTGCACCAAATTTATTTGGGTTTTATTCTTCAAAAATAATTCACAATTATCTTTGAGAATATTGCAATCTTGCCATGGAAAAATTGTGAATCATATTCACAACCCAAAACAACATGTAATTCATATTGTTAATTAATTACACAATGTGTATCCAATACACATTATAATTAATCAACACATATAAATTATAATTAACTCTCTCTAATACATTATAAATCACATTTATAATATATTATGAATAATTGGATATTTCTATCCACATTATTCTTATCCAAAATAATTAAATCTCATTTAATCATATTGGACAACTTCTCATACATCATGATAATTAAATCACATTTAATTATCAAATTCTCTTTGCTTAGATCTTATGGAATTTTTCTTAAACCATTTAAGAACAATGCTATTTCTCCTCAGATACTTGGAGATAAGGACAGGGCGATTGTATTGTTCCACGTATAGTGACTTGGATGTTGAGATCATATCTCAAATCCAGATCCTATGGACCTCCCACTGATGCTTGATCAAATCAAGACCGTAGACTTAATCTTCTCATTGAATCTGAATCTCATTCAGATCAATGTCCAGTTCATGGACTAAGATTAGGTCACTTCTCTAATGAGAGGAGTCACTAAAATCCAAACATGTTTCATCACTCCCTCGGAATGGAAGTGTCATGGTTATACAATCGTATATGATCAAATCACCCTTCAGGTATTTCTAATACCTGCACATCCTACATACTGGAAGACTCATGATCATCTTGAAGATAAAGATCATTTTTACACTGTCATCTTCAGGGTTAGATCACTAAGTTTCTCAATCTTGGTCATCGGGATTTGGTATAGATCATATGCTTTCACAAAGCATATATCTTACCTTCAAATTCATGTCATGCTTCCAAAGCACGACGACCATGCATGGAATTTGTTCAGTCCCAATACCTCATGAGTGAGCTCATGTCTCCCGGTTCATAAGTGAACCTGTATGATCCCTTTAAGAGATCGCATTACTCATATGTCCTTACATGCACACCAGCTCGCCGGTATATAGACCTTGATTAGGTCATCAACATATTGGTCTGCCAAATGTACATACTCAGACATATAGCAATACATCTGTCTCTAGTCAGAGGATGCATGCCTATGTTGTGACAGTATTCAACGTAGGTCTTTGGTTATCTCGATCTCGTCAAGTCAACCCATTGACTTGACTAACCTGACACCTCTGAATCACTATTCCCATGCAGAGGACCTGCATCAAGAGGTCAGTCAGATATCAGTCATATGAGATAGGATTGCCATCTCCTACTCAGACCGGAGATCATCACTTAATGATCATTTGATGATGCTTGATGAGTCCTCTATCTAACTCCTTAGATATTCATCCAAGCATCAGCCTCTATGATCCATCCAATGAATCAACAGCTGTATGATCATCAAGTTGGCCATGGTACATAACCCTTATTGTACAGAGGGATCCTATAGTGCATTCATTCATTAATCTCAGAAAGGGGAGTGAAAAATAATCAATAATTTTCATTGATAATTTATTCATTACAATAACATTTATTGTAGAAATGGTTCGCCCGGGGCTCACATTGCTAACACAGTGTCCATATATCCATATCCAAAAAAAATCATATCCATGTCGGTGTCCAAAAAAATCCAAAAAAAAGAATAACACATATCCATGTCGATAACCATATAATTGTAACAATTATAAATTAATTAAAAAATATTGAAGAAGAATACATTCATTAGCATTGGTAAGGAATGGAATCCCAATTCCTAGGGGGGAACCTAGGAATGGCAATTCCCATGAATGAGGGAATCAGGTTTCCTTTGTAATCATTATTCCTGCATAAAGTTGATCTAACAAACAAAGGAATGGAATCGAGAGAGGAATGATGATTCCATTCCCTCCTCTATTCCTGCATAACAAACGGGGCCTAATGTCTAGGCCATGTGAGGGAATTAGGTTTGGGAGGGTCTTAGGCTCGGAGCTGATCAAGCATCTGTTGTGGTTGGTGTGAGGCTCAGGATGCCCGAACATGTAGGCTCGGTGTGAGGTTCGTAAGGACCACGTATTGTCATCTGGAGCATCCGATCCATATGATCGGATGGTTCCTGTCATCTTCATCCTACCGGGGCCACCGGAGGAGGCGGGTATCCAGCAGTCTTCATCTAGCTCCTATGTGCCCCGAGGAACATCTTGATGGTCGAGGAAGGTGGATGAGTTTAGGGTGAAGACGCAGGAGACATGATGGATCTCTGTTGTCGTCTGGAGAAGTAATGCAGAGGAAATTAGTCGGAGTTGTAGGTTGAGATCGGAGTGTACATGCATTTTCCAACCATTGATGCACCTACATATGTTAAATGATAGCCAAAGCATTGTGGGTGCGTTCGAGTGGAGTGAAGTTGATGAAGTTCCAACGAAGGCGGAGGAACGGGGGAACCAGAGCTCCTTCTCTAGTGATGTGAAGAAAGAGGTGGGTCGGAGCGGGGGAGGTTTATGGAGAAGGGAAGTGGTAAGCGTCAAGGTCGTTGGTGGTTGGCGGAGCACATGAGATGGTCAGGTGACGGTGAAATCGAGTGGATGTGAAAGGAAAATTAGAAGAAATGGAGATAAAAGTGAAGAGGGAGAGTACATGATTAAAGATGGGTAATTTGCTAAGTGAGAGGTTTGTGCTAAGGGCCAGGTGGTCCTCAGGACGTCGCCGAGCGAGGTCAGACGACCTCGGATCTCAACGACGCACGGGGATGACTGCTAGGTCATTAGTGGTTGGTGGAGCACATGAGATGGTCAAGTGACGGTGAAATCGAGTGGATGTGAAAGGAAAATTAGAAGAAATGGAGATAAAAGTGAGGGGGAGAGTACATGATCGAAGATGGGTAATTTGCTAAGTGAGAGGTTTGTGCTAAGGGCCAGGTGGTCCTCGGGACGTCGTCGAGCGAGGTCAGACGACCTCGGATCTCAACGACGCACGGGGATGACCGCTATCATTGTCAAGTGGACCATGGGTCAACACCAGGTCGTAGGGCCATGATGGCCCCACGTTCTCCTCTGTCTATCATATGGAGGATGAGAGGGACTAGGACTTAGACTGTGGAATGGTGGATGGGGTAGAAGTGCGGCGAGGATGGAGTTTTTATAGGAGGGGCCCAGTGGTTTCAGATGGTGATGGGGATATCTTGTAACAGTGATTTGATGGGGATGGAGTGATGAAGGTGGCATTGAAGGGACATGTGAGGATGTCAGAAGAATGGGTGATACAGTGGAGGCATTGGGAGAGGAGGATCGTGGCTGGTGTGGTTGCTATAATAGGAAGGGGACGAAGCAGGTGCATGGTGAAACGACTGGGGGAGGAGCATTTGGAGGTAGACGAAGAGCTTTGGACCGTTGTATCATTCGATCCAACGGTCCAGATGGAGGCACAGATGTGCGTCATATATCAGATCCTTAGGATCTTATCTAATGGCTGGAGGTGCGTAAAGGTGGGTGGTATAAATGGGACTTGAAATCTATCCTACGATGGCGGTTGAATGGGTGACGTGGAGCGGAGGTTGATGTAGGATTTTAGGGAGATCGGGTGGTTGAGTTTGAGGCAGAAGGGGGTGGTTCTGATCTCATCAAAGGGTGAGATCCAATGGCTGTGGGTGCAATGGAGACGGATGGTTCAGATGGAGGAGCAACTTGATCCAAGGGTGCAAAGAGAAAGGTTGTCATGGTGCATTCTCAGCCATTGGATGTGATTTAAATCATACGGCTGAGATGCAAGCGGGAGTAGGTGGATGAGATGAAATCTCAAGGGCAATCTTATGGCTGGAAATAAAGAGGGAGTGGACGATGGATATTTAGGCAGGAGAGAGGAGATCAAATGGCTCCAGGAGGGGACGGGTGGCAAAGGAAGGAGGCATCGATGTGGGCAGCCCAGAGGGTGCCACATGGCCCAATCAGAAAAATCAATAGTAAAAATCAAATAAAAGTTAAAAAGAATTAGTTAGAAGTAAAATTAGGAAAACATCAAAACATGAAAGTTATAGATCTCGATGAGATCTACATGTTTCATGTTGGACAAAAAGTCAAAAGAGGTCATTTGTACAAAAGAATATTTTTGATTGTATTTTTAAAGAGATAAAAATACTAGTTTTAAGTTTTGATATCTTTTGTATTTTTTGTTACTTTTAAAGGTTAGGGAAATTATAGAAAGTTACTTAACCTAATTTTTATGGTTTTTTAATAAGAAGGAAAATAAAGAAGAAAAGGGAGTTATTAAATACAATAAATATATATGCAAATATACACAGTTTATATACTATATAATACAAAATAATAATGAGGGATTATTAGTGAATTGTATTGAACTATTTAAGAAAGGAGTTTAATAATTGAATTTTAATATGATGAATACAAGATTCATAAAGTTCATACTCCGTTCTTCCAGCCACCTTGCCAAATGTTTGATCTTCCCTCTCATTTCAGTTGGATATAGGGTTGTCTGATGAAGCAACATTCTGACTATTAGATTGCGTACTGGATCTAATCCAAGCTGCCCGTATTGAACCATCAACGTTCCTTTAGGTACCGTCATGTGTCATGTGAAGACTTCTCAACCACACGATCGTGCCATATAGGGGGTAATTTGCAAATCAAGCCTCCACTTTTTGTAGCCTTTAATTTCAGTCCTGTAATTTATTTAATTAGTTAAAAACTTTTGTAAAAATTACATGTTAACTCCTAAGCTTTAGTTTAATTAAACTTTGGTTCGTACCACTTCACCTCACGTACGGTCCCATGTGAGGTGGCGTTTTTGTAGTTAGGCCCCTATGGGTTTGTGTATTTCATTTTAGTATTTCAATGTTTCGTTGTAAAACTTTGTGTATAATTCACTATAGTCCCTGCCTTTATTTTTAATTACAAAAATACCCTTTCTGGTTCATTAATTTTTGTACATTTATTTTATTTAGTAAAAATATCATTAATGTCTAATATCATACACTTTCACATCATAATTGTTTTTTGCATTTTAGGTATTTTCTCTATTTACTAATAATCAAAAGAGTACATTTTAAACCCTATTTAACTTAGAAAATACCAAAAAAATAAAAATGATTTGAAAAATTCCTTAAAGAATTATATTTTGTTTATTTTATCATTTTCATATTGCAGACCAAACATCCCTAGAAATATAAAAAGAAAAATATTAAAAATTAAAAAGCACCAAAATCTTTTATAAAAATCTAAAAAATCACCAAAATTCAAAAATAGTTTATTTTCTTTTTGAATTTTCTTTATGTTATTTTCTATATATTAAATATGATTTGAGTAAATTTTGAAAATTTTTTCTATTTTTTACCTTCCAATCAATCTGGCCTATTTATTTAATCCCCATTTTAAGATTTTTTGAATTTAAAAATCCCTAACAATTTGTAAACATACTAAAAAATCACAAAACTAGTAGAAAAATACCTACTATACAAAAACATTTTATTTGGCACTTTGGATTTATTCTTAGTATTATTTATAATTGTATTAATTTACATTATATATATATATATATTCTTATATTAGTTGTTTAAAAGAAAAAGGAAATTAAAATTCAGAAAATATAAAAATATTAAAATTTATAAATTAATAAAAAATAAAAATATATAATTTAAAATCCATACAAAAATTTAAAATAAAAAAGGCACATTAAAAAGAGAATAAATAGACAAGAATATAGAGGAACAACTTTGCATTCACTTGCATAATCTATCTAGTTTGCTCCGTGTGTTCGACCTCTACACAATACTTGCACCTATACATACCTTCGTTGTAGAGTTATAATAAATTTAACTCCACAATTTTATTTTTCATTGTTTGATCTATATTGTGGGTTAATTTTTCTTTGAATTGGGATTTTATGATCAGTCGCCTCAGCGACACTTTTGCCTTCACTTTTCAGTACGGATAACTTGTAAACTCTTACAAAACCTTATTCAACAGCGATGGATATTTAATCCTAGTCTTGATCATATGGTTGCGACAGTCTTCATCATGTGATTGTTACTTCGTATAGAATGTGTTCTTGATCCAACGTAGGTGAGAGGCTCCGGAAGAATTGATGAATAACACAACCAAGCGAGCTTAGATACGACATATCTCCTCGGTCTGATGGCCTCTCTCACTGATGATGGGGGCTTGGCATACTTGGAAGGATTCAATATCTACCGGAGGGCTAAAAAATGTCCAGGTCTCATCGATGGAGGCTTGAAGCTTTGATGAAACTTGGGTACCTAGAGGGTCCTGTGCTGGACTAGATTACAGCCTAGGAGGGGGTTGTGAGGTTTACGTCTACACAATATGGTTGGGGACAGAAGGGAAAAGATTGTAACCCTTTTATTGGTAGAAAATAGGTGCGGATGAGGAGATCAGAGTGGTCTCCGCTGAAGGACAGAGGAAGAGATCTGGGAGCTCGGTCCCTGAGGGTCGAGGTGATCTAGGTATAATATATGTATTATGTACAAGTATTTTTATTTTATTATTTTACACAAATACCCTTATTTTATATTTTATTTATGTATGACATAATTTTAGAAGTATAAATTAATTTTTATTTTATTTCTATAAATTCTTTAAAGATATATAATAAATAGGAGATCTGATATGCACTAGTGTATTTTACATAATGAATGGAGGATTTTATTTTTACTTTTATTCAATTTTTCTGATTTTTATTTTATATTATATTATTTCTATAAATATGTACAAGGGTGTAAACATAATAATATAATTTTCTTTTTGTCAATAATATATAAATATAAGTAATATAACAACACACAATGAACCCTATCTCTCGCTACTTTTTTATTTTAGGATCAGGTCATAGCTTGACCTTCTCTTGAGATTTGGGTCACCATATACTTATTCTAAATACATCATCTTTTTTTCCATTATTCTTTTACTTTTCCCAAAAATGCATGCTAAATATGCAATATTAACTCAGGCATGCAAATTGCTAAGTTATTGTATTTACATGTAATCGCATGATGTTTTGCCAAGAAAAAGAGCTAAAATAAAAGAATAAAGAGTGAGAATCTTGGATTTATCAGACCCCTATTGTACAATATACCTAAATAAAATAATCACTTTATTTATTCTTTATTATTTTTATAATTTTATATGTTTATACTTTTATAAATATTATTTATAATATTTGTACATATTAAAAAAATAAAAACTATAAAGAAATCCATAAAATAATAAAGTGAATAAAAATATATATGTAAAAAACCAATGCTTATACTGCAAATAAATAAAGGTGAAAAGTATTCTTTTATTCTTTTATTATTTTATATTTTTATATTCATGTAAATATTATACATATTATATTAAAGATAAAAACATAAAATAAAACCAAATAAAACAATCTAAAATAAAAAATTTAGTTAAACTCATAGATAAATATACAATCCATATACCTATATAATTAACCCTTTATTTATTTAGGTTTATATATTATGTCGTAAAATATAATAAAAATATATTTATGTATCTTAAAATAAGTTATAAATATATAAAATAATAAAAAATTAATAAAACTAAAAAGATAAAAAAATAAAATGTAGAAAACATAGGTTAATAAACCTGTAAAAGAAACCATAAAAATTAACTTATAATAAATAAGTTCAAAAATTAAATAAAATTATATTAAAAATCCTACAAAAATAAGAAATACTTTTCATTGTATAACTTTATTTTAATAAAATAATATACTTTTTATTAACGAATTCTCAAATAATTCAGGGGGAGGTTTTTCCTAGTTAGTCCACGCGGACCAACCAGGTGGCTCCTCCCATTGACCTTGGTCAACTCACTGACCTGCTCCCTAGCCTCTGATAGTCCGGCATTTTCCCCCTCTTTTATCATTTTTTTATGCACTGATCATTGCTCGATGAAGATGGGACCCTTCATGAAATTTGTCCTCTATACATCCATGATCCACGCCGAGCAACCTTCTTCCCCAAGATATCCTTCCTATGCATGAAATCTTTCCTCGTACCTCACTCCTTCACCATCTATATAAAACCAAGCCCTTCTTCTTCCTTCATTTTTTGGTTCATTTTCCCTTTTTTTCGACCGCTCGGAGTGCCTTTGTTGTGGTGAAGCTTGTGACAGGAGCCTCTGCCGCTCTTCATAGCGAGGAAGAAGCTAGGTAGGAGTGTTCCTAGCCATCTCCCCCCACCTAACCGTGAGGTCCCATCTCTTGGCTGACAGCCAATCGAGGTACCCTTTTCTTTACTTTTTAGGTAGTGTTCGCCTTAGGTTTTCATTTCTTGCATCTTGTTTTAGCTTTAATCTGTAGCATTATCATAATCTAATCATTTCGTTGTTTGTTGAAGGATAGCTCTGGCAAACCCCTCCGTCTGTCTCCAACTGTGCCTCGACCCGCGAACCACCATCACTTGCCTCCCTTTCTCTTATGCAATGCAAACCCCCATTTCATTCAACCTACTTCATCTTTGAGTAGGATCTCGGATCCCCACCTCTTCACCCCACAAGAGATCCATCATCTGCCCTGTTATGTGTCCATTTCCCTCCTTATAGGGTCAAGGAAGTTTGCCCTCGACCTCTCTTTCTTCTTGTGCAGGCCCGAAGAACCAAGAATTGTTGGATGCTAGTTTTGATCCTCTTCGAAGGTACCTAGAGCCTCTAGTCTTCTTCGATCTCGTAAGAGAAATCTGTTGTCCCTCGGATCATTTTGAAGACTCTAGATGCTAGAGAACCCTTCCAGGAATGCTTCTGGACCCTTTGCAGCGCGGAAGGAGGTTAGAGGCTCGCTCCATCCCTGATCGAAGCTCGGAGGAATGGGTTTTCTTTCTTGTTCCTCCAAGATACTTCATCAACGTCTGATTAGTCATCCATTCCAGATTACACGATGACTGTTAGATTATGCCACACCTACAACATTGATCTTCCCCGAAGATCTGATATCGTCCATCCATAGCGAAGTTGTATGGGTCATCCAGTGGCCAACGCGTGGCCAAATTAGCCATGCATTCCCGTCCATCTTCGTGCGTTATGGGGAATTTTGTCTATTTCACCCCCTAGTTTTTGTATTTTAATATTTGGTAGATAAACCTTCCTTTGTTGTATTATATTTGGAATAATTTGCAAAAGTCCTCTAGAACGTTATTGTATTTACATTTGGGCCCTCGTCTATGTCAACTAACAGGGCGTAGACTTTTGAAAGAAGGCTCGCATGTCTTTCATTATTTATTTTTAGTTTTTAAAAATTGAACTGTAGTTGTATAGTTTGGTGTATTTACAAAGTAACCCTCTTGTTTATTTTTAATTACAATAACATCCCTGCTAGTTACATAATTTTTAAGCATGTTTAAATTTTTTTATAATTAGCAATTGTGCTCCGAAATTCACGCAATATTAGGTTTAGCTTCTTGTTATCGTGTAGAATCACGCTACATCTTTTATTTTTGTTTTTTGGAACTTTTATCTATTTTTTAAAAATCAAATAGAGAACAAATATTCCATATTTACAGTATAAAACAAAAAATATAAAAACTTTTTAAAAATCCAAATAAAAAATTATTGTGTGTATTTGTTTATTTATAATTCATGGACACAAAAATCCTAAAAATAGAAAAATAAATACATAAAAATTAAAAAGCTCTAAAATTTGGTATAAAAAGATAAAAAATACCAAAAATTTATTTTTCTATCTGTTGATTTTATTTTTATTATTATCTATATATTAAACACTGTTTGATGAATTTTGTACTAATTTTGTTATTTTTCCTTTTCATTTCAATTTCTGCTAATTATTAACTCCCTGATATGGGGGTATTTTTTACTTTAAAAATACATAAAATTAGAAAAAATATTAAAAATTACGAAAATAGTAGAAAAATATTTAGAAACCACAAAGGTTTTATTACTTGTATTTTGAGTATATTTATTATTATTTACCATTACCTTAGACTATATTGTATATGTAATCCTATATTATATATTTAAAAGAAATAGAAAATAAAAAATCAAAAATATAAAAAGAAAATAAAATTCATGAAATGAAAATAAATTAAAATATATATAAACCAAAATAAAAGAAAATATAAAATTAAAAACCTACGAAATAATTAAAAAATACAAGAATAATCTCACAATCTGATTTGCACTCATTTGCCCGATCCATCCATTATGCTCCATGTGTTCGATATCTAAACATACTTGTACCTATTCACATCTTTGTTGTAGAGTTATAATAAATTTTAACTCCACACTCTTATTTCATTGGTTGATTTATCTATAGGTTAATTGTTGGTTAATTGGGATTTCATCAGCGGTCACTTTAGTGACATTATAGTTCTCGCCTTGTGTAGACTACTCTAGACCCTCGCAAATTCTTAGTTAACAATAGGTTGTATGGGTAACAATGGTAGTGGTTGAGAAACCGCCCAACCTCCCATTCTATAATAAGAATAGTATCGTTGTGTTGGTTGGGTGGCTTTTAGCAACAAATTTTCTTTTTATTTAAACTCCTAAACCTTGTTGTATAGTGAGTGTACTGGAATGTCAAACTCAAGGAGGTAAATCATTGGAAACTAGGTCTAAACTATAAAAAACTAAGGTTTATTGGGTTCCCCAATTTTTATTTTTTAGAGATTTTTCTGGAGCTTTGTTTATTTTTTAGTGAGTTTTATATTGTTTTTTCAGTTTTAAGTATTTTGGAATTTTATTTAATTTTAGAAAAATTTTTGTAAATTTTATATGATTTCATTGTTGTATTTTATATTTTTTTTAATTTCATTTCTTGTGTTTATGAATTTTAAGAAGTTTTAAGGATTTTTATAGTTTCTTTTATTATTTAAAATGTTGAAAATTATGTTTTTATTGAAAACTAAGAAATAGTTTTGATTTTAAAAAATAGAAAAGTGTTGAAATATTTTTATTTTATTTTTATTGAAAATTTGGTGATATTATCTTTACAATGATAGGTTGTGCATATTTTTGTGATTTTTCTTTATTTAGTTATGATTTTTCAAAGTTTTTATATATTTTGCATTTTTTATGGATTCTAATATTTGATTTTTATTTTATTTTTATTTTTATATGTAAAATATCGTAAAATATACTAAGAGTAATTTTTATGATACTTAAAGGTGTTTTTTATATTTTTAAGTATTTTATGATTTTGTATATTTTTCCTGGTAGTTTATGACTTATTAGAAAATATAAAATATTTTATTTTTCAAAACTGATTTAATATTGTATATAGTGTGAAATAAAATATTTATACGTATTTTTTATTGTATTTTTTATATTTTGTACTGTAATTATTATGTATTTAACATGAATAAGGTATTTATATACAATAGAGGGGTAGAATTGTAATAAGTAGAAACTCTGGAGTGTAATGTGTAAAAATCCCAGATAGTCCCATGCTCCTCCAACAGCTACCAGGACTTGCACGTGAATTCAATAAATTTCAGGGTCCTCTGAGTAAAATCTCCAATGATCACTTATTTAGGACGTGATTTTCAAAAGTAGTTGGACCTGTATGTAATTTTTTAAAGTATAGAGGGTGTCCCTGCAATTTATGCTTGAATCCAAAGCGGTCGTCGGTAGAGCTATTTGGATTGCTCAATCATCGAATGATCGACGACTACTGATAAGTCTGGAAAGGGGATCCTTCTCTTGGGGGCGATCTTCTCAGAGTGGCGGCACACAGATTTACATCTTTCCAGGTGTGATGATTTGCTCCATGTGATGCAGTTCAGTAGCTAGAGGCGAGTAGCTCTGATCAAGCGGCTGCAAGTGGTGGCAATGGTGCTCTAATCTACTACTCAAGAAGATGGCTCATGTATCAGAGATGACCAGGTCTGGCTTCCTCGAGTTATATCAAATTGCTTTCAGGTTGAAGGTTTGATAGCTCGATCGCAATGCTTTGGACTTCGTAAAAAAAGACTCCTTTAGGCTGAACTTTGTTCCTGTAGGTGATGGTACACACTCCAGGTTCTTCGTTGCAGGTTCTGCTCGGGCTATGCCTCATCCAGATCCTATGTAGATGCTTTGAATAGAAATGGAGTTGCTCCTAATATTCTATGTCCCTGCAAAGCCCAAACGAGACTCGAGGATTGTCATTCTCGACCAAATGTTAGAGGAAAAGGGTATGAATGGGTATCCTCTACTTTTAGGGATGAGGATCGAGCTCTGATCTGAATGATCAAAGGTGAATAGGTTGCGTCAGAGAAGGTGGAGATGTGATGCTCGAACTACGGGTGAAAATGACTAGATTCAAAGTTGAAATCAGAAAGGAAGAGGAAGAGAGAGGAGAAGATGAAGGGAGGAAAGAGGAATCAAAAGAGGAATATCATAGAAAAGGAGTCTAACCAGATGTGGATAAAGAAGTGATCATGGATGATTGCGCCTATGAATCTGGAGCAGCTGCTTCGATGATTATCTCCACAACAGTCAGCGTGGCCAGAGGCTCCTCGCAGCGGAATAGAGGCTCTTCCCTGACGACGATCATGCTAGCCCACTCTTTTTCTCTCACTCAACAACAAAGAATCCAGAGGCCTACCATACACTCTCGATCTCTCTCTCTCGGAGCTCACTAAAGAGTAGGAGACGCTAATGGCAGATGCTCCTGGCGGTGGGGGTGTTAGGGCTTATATAGAAGGGTTGGCGTGGAGGCCAAGGAACTGGGTCCGGTCACCGGCGAAGGGATCCAGTGACTACGACGGTTGGAGGAACGGTCGACCAACGGCCTACCATTGGCAATTGACGGAGAGTGGCAGAGAGAAGAGGAGGTGGCGAAGGTTTACATGGACAAGAGGAAGAAGGTGACAGGGGAAAGAAGAAGAAGGGAGGAAAGAAAAATGAAAAGAAAAAAATAAAATAACGAAATTAAATAATTAAATGATTAAATAATTGTATTAAGTTAAGAAATAATTAACAAATTAATTACATAATAAATAATTAAATAATTCGTTATATAATTATTGAAATAATTAAACAACTTAAAAACTAATTAAATAATAATTAGTAATTAAATAATAAATATCTAAATAAATAACTAAATTATTAAATTAATAATTAAATAATTGAAAAAAATTATTTAATTTAATAATAGAATAATAATTATATAAATAAAGGAAATGGCATATTAAATAATATAAATTAAGGTACATTGTGCAGTTATATAGTTATATTCCAATATAGTCCCGAAGTCCACAATTTGCATATTAACTCCGATTTTAGAGAAATCGGTGTCATTTGATAGATAATTAAATAAAACAAACTTTAGAACTGAGTTTGCTCAATTTGGAGTCCATATGACCGACTTATAAGGTTTGGAAATTTTAGGTCAGAATTCGTGACTTCATGATTTATTTGCATTTTGACTTAAATTATATTTTTATATTTTCCTATTGATTTTTAGAAATATTTTGGAAAATGAATTAGGTTAAATGGAGTTACAGTTAATTAATTAGAAAATCAGAAAGATTTTACATATAGTACAAATAGACAACTGGGCCCAAATAACAAAACTCACCCATTTTATTCTGATATTTTTTTATATTTTTAATAAATAGTATTAAGTATAAAATGAAGTTTAAAAGTGAGTTAATCAGTTTAGAGTTTCTATAAATAGTTATGAACCTCAACAATCGGCTTTTACGTCTTTTATGTCCATTGTAACACATTATTTTTATATGGAATAATTTTTCTAATATTTTTATAAAATATATATATTTGTGAACAATTTTTGTAAAGGGAATATTTTGGTTTGATGTTTTCATGGTGAGAAATAAAATAGATGAAATGTTTACAAGATGAAAAATGAATTAAGGTATTTTTGTACAATTATGGTCTCCATTTTCTGACATTTGTATAACTTAGGATCCTCATCTCCCCTAACTTATTTATTTTGTCAACGACATCAATATTGACCTGATCTCGGGGTTAGGATCGGTCTGTATATATTTTAAATACATCCTTCTTTTTCATTTATTTTGATTTTTATTAATTTATTTTGGATAAAATAAGTGTTAAATATATGATATTAATAATTATTATCAGAATGTTAATTAATGGAGATTAGTGAGTATTTACATGTATTTTACCAAGAATCTTAGGCCAAATGAAAGAATAAAGTTGATGAATCACGGATTCATCAGTGGTAGCAGTGTTTCTCCATCAGCGATAGCAGTGTGTCTCCAGTGGTAACAATGGTAGTGGTATCCATGGTAGGGTTGGTGGTAGTGCGGGTATCTGGTGTGGAGATGGTGGTAGATTTGGAGGCGATGAAGGCGGCAACAATAGTTGGTGGAGTGAAAAATCACCCGATCTGCTTGTCTTTTGAGCCTGTAAAAGAATCAGAGAGAGATTTCGGTCGTCGTATCGACCAGGTGAATTTTACCAGAAAAGATTAAGGTGAATTAATCTTCTTTTTTTTATTTATACTCCTAAACAAATGTGTATAGTGGATTCGTACGGGAGTGTCGAACTCAGGGAGGCAAACTGTTGGAAACTAGGGGTTATCGAAGAAAGCCTAGATTTTGGATTTCCTAATTTTTTATTTAATCTCTAATGAATTTTTTTATTTGGATTTTATTTTGTAATTTTTATGTTTTAAATTTGTTTTACTGTTTTTATGCATTTTTAAAGAGTTTTTATGATTTTTATGGTGTTTTTGGTTAATTTCTAATGTGGAAAACTAAATTGTCATTGCAAACAGTGACAAATTTTGAATTTTTAAAGTAGCAAACAGTAACAAAATGTTTTTATTTTATTTTCTATAGAAAGTAGATGAAATTCCCTTTAAAATGATAGGTTGTGCGTTTTTAGAGGATTTTTATTGAGCTAGTTATGAATTTTTGAAGTTTTGTGTGTTTTATATTTTTTATACTTTTAATATTCAAATTTTATTTTGTTTTGGGTTTAATATGCAAAATACGATAAAATATGATATAGGTAATTTTTATTTGAGTTTTACTTTTATGATTTAGTTAATACGCATAAAGAATAAATTGCAATGATACTATAGAATATTACCTAAGTAATTAATAAGAAGTATAGAAATGCAGTGGAAGTATCAGGAAGTTACAGGGACGTGTAAGCCAAACTCCTCAGGAAATGTAAACGCATGCTCAAAAGACGTTCCTGTGCGGGAACTGTAAGCCAAAGTAGGCAATTTGAATGGTGTACCTGCAAGAGTCCCCGGAAACACGTGATCGCGCAAATGAGATCTCGATCTGGAGGGCCAGTACGTGATTATCAGAAATCACTGGGGGTTGATCGGCAAAATTTCCCGCAAAATATCTGGATTGCATACGAGGTTCACGTGAAGTTGCAGCCTTTTTGAAAATATTCAGGAATTGCCGGGCTCCTGTGCAAGTTATCTCATATGCACGTGTGATTCACGTGCTTTTTGCTTGACCTGATCCTATTCGTAAATCAACAAAAATCGAAGGGAATTCGGGCAATATCCACACAAATATCTCGCAACGCACGTGAAATTCCCGTGCGTTAAGCGGTTAGGCGGCGTGCGGCTCAGATGCATTCCCTGGATGTGATCGGACGGAGGAAATTGGGAGCGGGAATCCGTGGGTGGAAATGAAGAACGGCTGGGCGTTGGACCTGGAGAGAAGAATGAATGTTCGCCTGTGGATCGCGAAGCTCAACGGAGCTTCGTTGATGATGGCCTCGACGCATCGGCGGTAGTCGCGGAAGCTTCGCGCAGCAACGACGCGCGGCGGTGCAGAACTTCGGCGGCGGAGATCTCGAAATGACAAAAGCTTCAGCGCGTCGTCTCGATCAGATGTTGACAATGATTCGATCAAGTGAAGCTGCTCGTTTCAAGCGCCTCCCATTGTGCAGAAGACATGCAAGCGAAGGATATCACTCGATCCAAATAAGGAATGCTCCGGGAATGTTTCTCTGAATCTGAGATGTACTATTGTTGTCCTGCCGATGATTAAATCCCTGCACGATCCTAATGAGGCTCGAGGTTTGATTCCTCGATCCTAAGGTTGAATGAAGGGGAATTGGATGGAATAGCCCCTGCAATTGAGGAGCTCAAGCAATCGGAGGGTACTGAAGGTGGAATCAGAGATACGGGATGAGATGGAAGTGGAATCGTGGATGAGAAGATGGTTCCATGACTAATTAAGAGGGATTAGATTGAGAGGAGGATAGAGAAACAGAGAGCGGAGGGGTTGAGAAGAGAGAGAGAGAGAGAAGGGAGTGGAAGGAAATCTAACCTGGAATGAATGCTTGACGATGTAGGATCCGGAGCAGCAGCTCCAGGAGATCGTGACCTCCACGCGAGGGCGGATCTCGCGGAGGGTGAACGCGCGGCGGAGCGTGATCGTCGACGCCGGCGAGATGATCGCACCTGTCCTCGCTCTCCTCGCTTCAACGACGGAACAGAGGTGTGTCACTCACGCTCGCGCTCTCTGGAGCTCACGTGAGTCTAGGGTGGAAGAAAAATGGCGGATGATTTGCTTCGGTGGGGGTGGAGTCCTATTTATAGACGAAGAGGAGGATGAATCTTGACAGAAAACAAGGGCAGGTGAAGTTCCTTGGGGCGCAAGCAAGGTTTCCGGTCACCGGCGGAAGGTGACGGTATCTCGGGCGGTTGGAGGAACGGCGACCGTTTGGGCGGTTGAGGCGGTTGGGGGCCGGAGTGAAGAGAAGAGAATGTTGGGGTGTTGGAGGAGGAAGAAGAAGGAAAGAGGAGGAAGAGGCGTTGGGGAAAGAGGAAAGAAAAGGGAAGGGAAGAGAAAAGAAAATGGAGGGCAAATTACAAGTTGCCATGTGGCAGGGAGAGAAAAGAAGAGAAAAAGACAAAACAAGATAAAAGACAAAGAGATTATATACAAGTATAAATACCTCATATATTAAATTAAATAAATAAATAGAGTGATATAAATTATAATTAATTAAATTAATTAAATAATTAAATAAAGTATTATTTATTTTTTTAAGTGAAAATAAAGAGTTAATGTATTAAATAATAATATAAGTTACGGTTTATTGTACAATTGTACTAATACGGACCTTGAAAATCGTATTTTTCGCATTAACTCCGATTTTAGCGAAACTAGTGTCATTTTGTAGATAATTGTAAAATATAATTTTAAGGACTGAGTTTGCTTAATTTGGAGTTGATACGGCCGAATTACGAGGCCCGGACGGAAAAAGTAGCGGCTTCGAGCCTCCGGATTTTTTGGGTATTTTAAGTTATTTTTATTTTTATATTTTTATATACAATTTTAGATGATTTTAAGAAAAAGAATTAAGTTAATCGGGTTTACGGTTATTTAATTAAAAATCCGGGAAGATTATACATATAATACAAGTATACAACGGGTCCAAAAAGCCGAAACTCACCGATTTTATCCGAATATTTTTCTGATTTTCTAATAAATAGTATTATATACAAAACGGATTTTAAAAGTCAGTTTAGTCATTTTGGAGTTTCCTATAAATAGATATGAAACTTAGAAGTCGGCTTTTGCGGCTTTTTCCGGTCCATTACGGCTATCTTATTTTTAAGCCGAAATATTTTTCTAATATTTTTATAAAATAATATATATTATTGTGAACAACTTTTATAAATGGAGTGTTTCAATTTGAAGTGGTTTTGATGATAAATAAAATAGGTGAAGTATTTAAATGGTGAAAATGGGTAATTTATATTTTTGGTCTTGATTTTCTTAATATTTTTATAAATTAGGATCCTTATCCCCCCCCCCTACTTATTTCTGTTGTCGACCCGGTCAATATTGACCTGGTCTCGGGGTTAGGATCAGTCTGTATATTACATATCCAGCCTTCTTTATTTTTATTTTTATTTTTCTCTTTATTCTTTTATTTGGTAAAAATAAGTGTTAAATATATAATATTAATAATTGTGGTTAAAGTGTTAATTAAATGGAATTAGTGGATATTTACATGTATTTTACAGATTTTAGCCAAAATGAAAGAATAAAGGCGATGAATCATGGATTCATCATTCCCCTATACTTTACCTTTGCTAGTCCCTTAGCAAACACTTATTCTATAAATAAGTGCAAGAAAAAAGAAAAAGAAAAAGGAAAATAAAAGAACTTAGAACATGCTTGTTTCTTTAAACCGAATCTCACTTCACCCGAAATCTAAAGCTTGGATTTAAACCTTCGGATTAATAGTGTGTCGGGACTCTATTAGAATTAGGATTTAAGCCTCGACAGCCCTCAAGTTCCACAAATCCTTATCCAGATCCACCTCAACAGCCAGCTCAGATCCACCTATCCATCACGCAAACCTTTCAGCTTTGAAAGCAATTTGTACTATGTGTGAAAAGGTTTAGCTCTTCCCGCTTAAAGAAGTGAAGGAACTGCCCATACGGCTACACACTCCCATTGGGCCCTTGTCCAACAACTCAATCCTCGAGGAGGGAGGTATTTCCTTCTAAGGTCAGGTCGTGTTGTGTCCACAATCGAATAAGAGAGAAGGTAGAAGAAGGAGAAGAGAATTGGAGTGTGATCAGTGTAATCACATCTCCGGTGAAGCCTGGCCAGTTTAGCCAAGTCTCCACGAAGACATGCAGGCTTTTCTGAAGCTCGGACCATTGTGGTCATTTTTGGTATTTGATGCATTCGGCTTCTTTTTTGGTAGTAGTGATTGTTGCACTGCATAGGTCTTTTGTGGCTCGACGGATATAGAATCTTTTTTTCCGCCCATGTTTTGAGGTCTTGGAAAAAATTGTGCCAGCAGATCCTTCCCTCATCCGAAGCTTTATTTCAACCCCTGTCTCTCCCGTCTTAAGACCTCATCACCACCAAACAAGGATGGAAACGCACCACCGAAATGGATTGCCCTTCGCAACCCCAGGCAGGTCGAGCTAAGTGCAGAGTGCATGAGTTCAAAATTGGTTCAAATGGAGAAGAGTTAAACGGATGACACCAGGTGTCCTACTTAGGCACTTTCAAGTTGAATTTCGAACACGGTCTCATGGAACCCAAAGAATTAAGTCTGAAAGACATGAAGAGACTCAATTCTTGTTCCTAATAAAGTCCCTCTAGAATTAAGTGGATTAAGACCTAAACCAAGCTCCATCTCTCGGACTTAGATCCATTCGGTTCAAGAATCAGACTTGTTCTGAAAAATGCTAATGAATGCAACAATTTTTTATGAGGTACATTTTTCAGCTTAAGTGTTTTAAGTGGTTTTAAAGAATTTTGTAAATTTTTATTGGATTTTAAACTTTTCAATTTTTAGGGGTCTTTTTGTAAAAGTTAGTGGATTAATTTGATTTACACAATTTTTACACGGCTTATGTACATTTTACAAAGGATTTTATACAAATTTTATATACAAAATTATACTGCTTTTATACAAGATTTTATAAGGTTTTTATTTTCAACTTTTTAAGGATTTTATCAAAGTATTTTACATCATTTTTTATATACAAATTTTAAGCTATTTTTTATAAAACATTTTTACGGTTTTCTTGTAGCTTTTAGAAACCCAAAATATACACCCATACTTTTAGAGAGACATATTATTAAAAATACGACAAAGTACGAGTTATGGCTTCTAAAGTATATATAGCATATATATACGACACCCCCTATACTTAGCGTGAACTATGTCCTCATAGTGACCAAAGAAGCGGCAAAGGAAGACATAACTCGGGCTAAGTATAGATCGGTGAAAAGAATTCTATACTACAATGACTCAAAGAATAACGAATAACGAATAGAAGTCGATCATCTCCTCTATACCTAGGATCAGGTAATCCTAAGGATAGCCGACTCAAAACCGAAGATGATCGAGGTCAAGAGAATGTACAAACCCAACGGCTCGGCTTGTCCCCCCTATACTTAGGGTAAAATATCCCTAAGTATAGAGACGAAGATCAAAAGGTGAGGGACAAGCGAGGGAGTATACGATACAAAAACCGACGACAATCTAAAAGGAGAAATGAGCGAGATTACCCCCCCCCATACTTAGGGTAAAGCACACCCTAAGTATATGCAACGACAGGGGTAATCGAACAGGACGATACAAATGACAACACGGTGTCTACACCCCCCCTATACTTAGGATCAAAACACATCCTAAGTATAGCAAAGCTAGATAAACCTAAGGGTGTAAGACAATCAGAAGGGAAAGAGTAAAATCGAAAGTATATACAAGATCTGGTAAATCAGGTATGAGATGCATAGTGTAGGAATGAAAAGATCATCTCATACGAAATAGATGGGGGAAACTTTAACGGCTTGCGGTTCATGATCGAGAAAGGGTTTCAACCGCTGACCGTTGACTCGAAAGGTGGACTCAGAAGACAACTCAGATATATCGATGCTACCGTTGTCATACACCTTTCGCACAAGATACGGGCCTTTCCACTTGCTCTGAAGTTTCCCTAGAAATAATTTCAGCCTTGCATCGAATAGCCATACTTTCTGATTCGGTTCAAACTGCTTGTGGCTGATGTGAGAATCATGCCACTCTTTCATCCGCTCTTTGTAATGAAGGCTACTCGTGAATGCTTGATCTCTCAGCTCTTCCAGGGCTGCCAATTCAGTCTGCCTTTGATCTCCCGAATCATCCAGACCAAAAATCACTTCCTTCACTGCCCACAAGGATTTGTGCTTGATCTCAACAGGTAAGTGGCATGGCTTGCCATAAACGAGTCGAAAAGGAGATGTGCCCAATGGAGTCTTGAAGGATATTCTATATGCCCAAAGAACCGAGTCCAAAAGCTGCGACCAGTCCTTTCGGTCTGGGCGAACAACCTTCTGCAAAATCATCTTAATCTCCCTATTCGAGACTTCAGCTAGACCATTCGTCTGAGGATGATACGGAGTAGCAACCTGATGGTCTATACCGAACTCGTTAGCAAGTGCTCTTACCTTGTCGTTGATGAAGTCGCTACCCCCGTCTGAGATCAGAACACGAGGAACCACCCGGCTAACCGTTCGATGATCTGATCGATGAACGATAGCGGGAAGTGATCCTTCTTGGTCGCCTGATTCAAGCGTCTGTAGTCCACGCAGACGCGCCAAGAAGTCGGTACTCGGGTAGCGATCTCCTCTCCATCCTCATTGATCACTGTAGTGAAACCCGTCTTCTTGGGTACCACATGCAAAGGACTAACCCATTCGAGTCGGAGATGGGATAGATAAAATCGGCGCTCCACCACTTGGATATTTCCTTCATAACCACCTCTCGAAGATTCGGGTTCAGCCTGCGCTGAAACTCACGAGATGGCTTGGCATCATCCTCGAGAAAGATGTGGTGGGAGCAGAGAGCCGGACTAATCCCATGGAGATCAGCTATTGACCACCCGATCGCCTTGCGGTTCTTTTCAAGAATCGCCATCAGACGGGATTCCTGATCTTCGGTCAGATTGGAAGAGATGATGACCGGAAACATTTTGTCTTCCCCCGTAAGGAATCGGTACTTCATGCTTTGAGGTAAAGGTTTAAGCTCAGGGGGAGAAGGAGCAGGGAGGGCGGGTTTGATTAGATCCTGACAATAGGCTACTAGATCGAGATGTGCGAGTTCTGCCTGCTCTGACTCAGAAAGATCTGGAAATGATTGGATGTTCTCAATTGATTTGGTCTCCAGGTTGGTTGTAGGCTATGTAGATGAAGTCTGAAGTGATAGGAATTCGGCAAAGCACTGCCAATCAGCATCGTCGGAATCAGAATGATCTGCGGGTGTCTGACAGCTATGAGTGTTCACTTCTGACTCGGAGGGATAAAGAATATCTGAATGATCTGAGAAGGTATCAGAATCGTCTCTGTCAAGATTCTCGCTACTCGGCTCTAGGATTGTGCTCTCCAATCTCCCATCCTCGGAAAACTGAATTTCGTCTTCTACTAAAGGAGTAATAAAAGATTGGGTACTAGGTTCGGCCCAGACGGCCTCATCATCGGTTTGAACGAAGTCACAATCCTGATGACTATCGGGTTCGTCATCATATGCTCGCTCTAATCCATCTTCTCTATAATTCTGATCTTGGATCGTCTCTATATGTATACTTTCGCCCTGGACGCGAAAGTACACCTTCCCGGTACCATAATCGGAAACAGCCTTCGCTGTTGCCAGAAAAGGTCGTCCTAATATGATTGGGGTATTGGTCACACATTCAGGAACCGCCATATCTAACACGACGAAGTCTACAGGGAATTTCAAACCCTGAATGGTGACGATAACGTCTTCGATTAAACCCTTAGGCCTCTTGACCGATCTATCAACAAACTGCAAGACCGTTCGGCTTGGTCGAAGAGGCCCGAACTCGAACTTGTCGAGTAAGGAAGATGGAGGGAGATTACTCGAAGATCCGCTATCTAATAGAGTACGATCAAAAGTCTGATCAAAGATCTCGCATCTGACATACGGTGCTCCCGAATCTGATCTCTTGGTTGGAAGACGGTTCTGAATCGCATGGCAAGTTTCCTTGGTCAACACGTGTATCTCAGAACAGTGATTGCGTTGCCTCTTCTTTCTGCGGACGGTGGTTCGTTCTTTAAGGCCTTTCTGCAGAAGAGGGATGTGAGCCAAGGCTTCCGAAAGAGTGAGTTGGATCGTAAACTTCTTGAGCATCTCTTTCGTCAGATCATTCATTTGAATCTTTTTTCTGTTTTCTTTTTTAGCGCCTTTTCCTAAGCAGAGTGCTTTCGGAAAAGGAATCTGTACATCCTCCGGGTTAGTTTGTACAATCAGAGGATCAGAAGAAGAAGAAGCAAATGTTTTTATAAAACAGGGTCTGCCTTTCTATGAAGTATCAGAAAGAGCAGGATCTAGATCAACAATCTTTTTATTTTATTTTTGGTTTCTTCTCTTTTGTACATTTTTTGTGATTTTCTCTCATCATCACTAGAAATGAAAAACGGCAAAGCAGCTACATCGCCATTCAGCTCTGGTTGTGCTTCAGACTTGGTGGTTTCAGCACCACCATCTCCATCGTCAAATGTTACGGCTTCAGCACCGCCATTGATGTCGTCTATAGGCTCGCTTGCATGATCTGAGCTATCGTCCTCAAGCCTAGTAGAGTCTTCGCCTACTGGAATCCTACCGCTCCTAAGAGAGATGAAATCAGCGTTATCACAGTAAAGATCGTCATCGGAGAATACCTGTGATTGGAGGGTGGGCTCTGTCAAATCTACCTGCTCTGACTTCCGCTTCAGATTGTTCGGTTTGGTTCTATCTGAGCAGGTAAGGCGGACTTCCCTTTCACCATGTCGGTGACATGAGTTTTAAACTCATCCATTTCTCGCCTAAAAGAAGCATGTTGGTCAGTGACAAGGTTAGCGAGATACTCTAAAGCTGGGTTGTCATGGAAAGATCCATGAGACCCGGATGAGTCGCCTCGGTGATACTGAGGCTGCTGCGGAGCTGGCTGCTGCTGCGGCTGGTAAGTGCTCTGCCTCCACTGAGGTTGCTACTGGTACTGACGAGGACTGTAATGCTGTTGATGCTCTCTGCTTTGCCCCATCTGTGCTTGCGGTTGTTGCTGGGAAGAGGCACTTCCTGTGGACCATCGGAAACCAGGGTGATCACGACGGATCCCTGGTTGCTGCGGCTGGTCATACCAAATCCCATTGACCTCGGTCAATGGTTCAGGCATCTCAGAGTATGCTGGGGGCATAGATGCCAAGGGCTGATCGCTCTGATACACCACCATCTGAGTATCAGATGATGGCGTCTGCTGGAGTTGCGGGTACGTCGAGGGATGATGAGCAGACTCAGAATGCACATGGTAAATGTGTTGTACTTGAGGCCTAGGAAGGATGCCTCGATCTCGACTACCAGAGTCAGCCTGTGATCTCAAAGACCGGTTGGAATCTGTCTGTAATTCTTAAAGGCACATAATATGTGTCTTCAGATCACTCAGGCATCGTTCAAGCTCATCAATCTTGTTGAGCTTGTCTAAGTTCTGGCACTTCTTTTCAATTATCTCCATTCGATCCAACTTCTGGCAAATGATCCCCATATCAGCTGATGAGGATTCGGTCGGAATCGAAGCAGCAGAAGGAGGATTCCCTTCTATTTGTGCCACTCGGGAATGATGGTGATAAGTTGGTGGCTTCGTCTGGTTGTAGATTCGAGTCTGAGACATCGTAGTGTAGTTCTCTGCCATTTTCTCGTAAATGGCCCAGACTCGATCCTCGTGCATAGAAAAATACGAACCACCGCAGGCTGCATTCACCAGTCCCTGTAATTCTGGTGTCAGCCTACCAAAGAAGCTCTGTACAAGAGTCGGCTTCGAAAGGTCATGGTGGGGACACCGATCTATGAGCTCTCTGAAATGATCCCATGCCTCGTGGAATTGCTCGTTCCCGATTATGGTGAAGTTACTGATCATAGCTCTAGCAGCATTTGTTCGACCAAGAGGATAATACTTATTCAGATATGCGGTTCTCAGCTCCTCCCATGTCGAAACGTTTCTCCCTAGATGTTTCAGCCAGTAGGCCGCTCGATCAACAAGGGAGAAAGGAAACGCGATCAATTTGATCGTGTCCTCATTCACTTCAGCATCATGCACCGTGCTGCAGATCAGCTCGAACTCCTGAAGGTGCAGGTGCGGCTCCTCAGTAGATAGCCCACGAAACTTGGGCAGCAGTTGGATTGTCTGAGGTCGGAACTCGAAGTTCCCGTGGATGACAGGGAGACGGATCCATCGGTGGGTCGTAGTAGCTCCAGGATTGTAGAGCTGCTTCATCGTGCGGTTCGGGTCCTCTGGAGGTCTCTCTGGTCCATCTTGCGGCTCCTGATTCTCAGGTCCTGGGTTCTCAGCTGCAGGATGATCTCGTTGTGCTTGCAGTTGAGTTAGCTCAGCTCTGACATCAGTCATCATTCTGCCCTACTCCCTGATCTGATTATGTCTTGCCTCAAGGGAAGCGAGTAGACCGTTGTTGATCGCAGCCTGATCTATAACAAATGAAGTGGTCTGCGGTCCTTTGCCAGCCATGTCATCTAGGAAGGAAAAGGAATCTAAATCAGGGTTTGCCAAATCAATATATAGCTGCTGATGATGAACTGAAGGTGATGATGGTAGAGAATGGGTAGGAGAAGAAATCGACGACGTACTTCCAGGGTGAGAGTCACGCCTGGAAGGAACAACTCGAGTGGATTTCGGTTTGGGACGAGAGTCATCCCGAACCGATCTAGATGAACGGGTAGGCTCGTGAGAGAGTGGATCGGTCAGAGTCAACCGAAGCGATCGCCTTCCCATCATCTTCAAAGATTATTGATGATCGGATCTAGAAAGATTAGACTCACACCACAATCAAACGCAAAACAAACCTCGAGTTCACCAACGCAACCCTGGTGATGACCGTAAGAGCTCGGTCGATTATCTTTTCGATTTTATGGTTGTTTGGCAAACAATGTTCTCACAGATTAGTGAGATTAGATAGATGTCCGAGACTTTGATGTCGTACTGTCCCGAGTTCTCGCCAGAAATCACCTAGTCTCAGCTAGTATGGAAGTAAGTACGGACTGTTTCCGGCTACCCGTATTCCTTAAGGACCGAGCCTTACGCAGTGTCCTTTAAACCTCCCGCTCTGCTAAGTAAACTCGGACCGTTTCCGACTACCCGAGCATACTCACTGAAGATAAGATGAGTAAAGGCGTAAACTAAGTAGTATTTCGATGGAAGTCCCAGACTCTGGCCTCTCACTCACTGGTCTAGAGTTTGTACCTGCAATGCAATTTTCGGGGATTGCTCTCCCAAGACAAGTGGAGTCGTTACGTTTATTTTAAAGTCAGATAGAATTAGCAGTCCCTGTTTTAATTTTCGATTTTCACTTTTTTTTGGATATTTTCAGAGAAGAATCATCTAACGTGTTTTTGTTTTTTTGGGATCGGACCTAGATACAAGCACCTAGGGGTCGAATCCTAAGCAAACATCTAATCTAAGCTACGGTGCGCAGAGAAGGGAAAAATCGTAAAACATCTAACAAGCACCTAACTCGAAAAATCGCGGAAAAACCGTCAAGAAAAATCGCGATTGAAAAAGCCGCGGTGGGTGCCCTGCTCCCCCAGGAGTACAACCCTGGTGAAACAGACCCCGAGAAGAAGTACAAGTCGAGATACCTTGATGAGGTCCCTTTCTACGACACTTTTTATATTTTTTTTACAAGAAATGTTAAAGAAAAAATTTTGCGGCTTTACGGTTCTCAGATATGCGGCTCAACCTGTGCTGCACAACTCAGAAACAAAAGGCCGTGAGGTTAGAGAAGTAAAATGACGCAAAGAGAAATCCTAAACCTAAGTTTGAATTTTTAAATTAGTAAACAGTAACAAAATATTTTTATTTTATTTTCTATAGAAAGTAGATGAAATTATCTTTAAAATGATAGGTTGTGCGTTTTTAGGGGATTTTATTGAACTAGTTATGAATTTTTGAAGTTTTGTGTGTTTTATATTTTTTATGCTTTTAATATTCAAATTTTATTTTGTTTTGGGTTTATATGCAAAATACGATAAAATATGATATAGGTAATTTTTATTCGAGTTTTACTTTTATGATTTAGTTAATACGTATAAATAATAAATTGCAATGATACTATAGAATATTAATTAAGTAATTAATAAGAAGTATAGAGATGCAGTGGAAGTATCAGGAAGTTACAAGGACGTGTAAGACAAACTCCTCAGGAAATGTATACGCATGCTCAAAAGACGTTCCTGTGCGGGAACTGTAAGCCAAAGTAGGCAATTTGAATGGTGTACCTGGAAGAGTCCCCGGAAACACGTGATCGCGCAAATGAGATCTCGATCTGGAGGGCCAGTACGTGATTATCAGAAATCACTGGGGGTTCATCGGCAAAATTTCCTGCAAAATATCTGGATTGCATGCGAGGTTCACGTGAAGTTGCAGCCTTCTGGAAAATATTCAGGAATTGCCGGGCTCCTGTGCAAGTTATCTCATATGCACGTGTGATTCACGTGCTTTTTGCTTGACCTGATCCTATTCGTAAATCAACAAAAAGCGAAGGGAATTCGGGCAATATCCACACAAATATCTCGCAATGCACGTGAAATTCCCGTGCGTTAAGCGGTTAGGCAGCGTGCGGCTCAAATGCATTCCTTGGATGTGATCGGACGGAGGAAATTGGGAGCGTGAATCCGTGGGTGGAAATGAAGAACGGCTGGGCGTTGGACCTGGAGAGAAGAATGAATGTTCACCTGTGGATCGCGAAGCTCAACGGAGCTTCGTTGATGATGGCCTCGACGCGTCGGCGGTAGTCGCGGAAGCTTCGCGCAGCAACGACGTGCGGCGGTACAGAACCTCGGCGGTGGAGATCTCGAAATGACAAAAGCTTCAGCGCGTCGTCTCGATCAGATGTTGACAATGATTCGATCAAGTGAAGCTGCTCGTTTCAAGCGCCTCTCATTGTGCAGAAGACATGCAAGCGAAGGATATGACTCAATCCAAATAAGGAATGCTCCGGGAATGTTTCTCCGAATCTGAGATGTACTATTGTTGTCCTGCCGATGATTAAATCCCTGCACGATCCTAATGAGGCTCAAGGTTTGATTCCTCGACCCTAAGGTTGAATGAAGGGGAATTGGATGGAATAGCCCCTGCGATTGAGGAGCTCAAGCAATCGGAGGGTACTGAAGGTGGAATCAGAGAAACGGGATGAGATGGAAGTGGAATCGTGGATGAGAAGATGGTTCCATGACTAATTAAGAGGGATTAGATTGAGAGGAGGATAGAGAAACAGAGAGAGCGGAGGGGTTGAGAGAGAGAGAGAGAAGGGAGTGGAAGGAAATCTAACCTGGAATGAATGCTTGACGATGTAGGATCCGGAGCAGCAGCTCCAGGAGATCGTAACCTCCATGCGAGGGCGGATCTCGCGGAGGTTGAACGCGCGGCGGAGCGTGATCGTCGACGCCGGCGAGATGATCGCACCTGTCCTCGCTCTCCTCGCTTCAACGACGGAACGGAGGTGTGTCACTCACGCTCGCGCTCTCTGGAGCTCACGGGAGTATAGGGTGGAAGAAAAATGGCGGATGATTTGCTCCGGTGGGGGTGGAGTCCTATTTATAGACGAAGAGGAGGATGAATCTGGACAGAAAACGGGGCAGGTGAAGTTCCTTGGGCGCAAGCAAGGTTTCAAGTCACCGGCGGAAGGTGACGGTATCTCGGGCGGTTGGAGGAACGGCGGCCGTTTGGGCGGTTGAGGCGGTTGGGGGCCTGAGTGAAGAGAAGAGAATGTTGGGGTGTTGGAGGAGGAAGAAGAAGGAAGGAGGGGGAAGAGGCGTTGGGGAAAGAGGAAAGAAAAGGGAAGGGAAGAGAAAAGGAAAAGGAGGGCAAATTACCAGTTGCCATGTGGCAGGGAGAGAAAAGAAGAGAAAAAGACAAAACAAGATAAAAGACAGAGAGATTATATACAAGTATAAATACCTCATATATTAAATTAAATAAATAAATAGTGTGATATAAATTATAATTACTTAAATTAATTAAATAAATAATTTAAATAAATAATTAAAGTATTATTTATTTCTTAAGTGAAAATAAAGGGTTAATGTATTAAATAATAATATAAGTTACGGCTTATTGTACAATTATACTAATACAGACCTTGAAAACCGCATTTTTCGCATTAACTCCGATTTTAACGAAACTAGTGTCATTTTGTAGGTAATTGTAAAATATAATTTTAGGGACTGAGTTTGCTTAATTCGGAGTTGATACGACCGAGTTTTGAGGCCCGGACGGAAAAAGTAGCGGTTTCGGGCCTCCGGATTTTTTTGGGTATTTTAAGTTACTGTTATTTTTATATTTTTATATACAATTTTAGATGATTTTAAGAAAAAGAATTAAGTTAATCGTGTTTACGGTTATTTAATTAAAAATCCTGGAAGATTATACATATAATACAAGTATACAACGGGTCCAAAAAACCGAAACTCACCGGTTTTAACCGAATATTTTTTGATTTTTTTAATAAATAGTATTTTATACAAAACGGATTTTAAAAGTGAGTTTGGTCATTTTGGAGTTTCCTATAAATAGATATGAAACATAGAAGTCGGCTTTTGCGGCTTTTTCCGGTCCATTACGGTTATCTTATTTTTAAGCCGAAATATTTTTCTAATATTTTTATAAAATAATATATATTTTTGTGAAAAACTTTTATAAAAGGTGTGTTTCAATTTGAAGTGGTTTTGATGATAAATAAAATAGGTGAAGTATTTAAATGGTGAAAAATGGGTAATTTATATTTTTGGTCTTGATTTTCTTAATATTTTTATAAATTAGGATCCTTATCCCCCTACTTATTTCTGTTGTCGACCCGGTCAATATTGACCTGGTCTCGGGGTTAGGATCAGTCTGTATATTACATATCCAGCCTTCTTTTATTTTTATTTTTCTTTTTCTCTTTATTCTTTTATTTTGGTAAAAATAAGTGTTAAATATATAATATTGATAATTGTGGTTAAAGTGTTAATTAAATGGAATTAGTGGATATTTACATGTATTTTACCAAGGATTTTAGCCAAAATGAAAGAATAAAGGCGATGAATCATGGATTCATCATGGAGGCGCTGGAAGCGACTGGTGTTGGGTTGGATTGCTGGTAGTAATAGTAGTTGGTGGTGGCGCTGGAGGCGCCTAGCATTGAAGGTTCTGGAGGCGGTGACAATGGCTAGTGGTGGAACAAGAGGTAGCTAGAGTTGAAGGTCGATGCTTGGCAGTGGCGATGGTGGCTCGGTTTGGTGGAGGCGGCTAGGTCTGGAGGCCTAGAGAAAAGGAACCTCTCTCCTGACTCTGATACCATGTGGAATTTCATAAAAATAAAAATAATTCTATTATCTTTCTCATTGAATATATATCTACTAAACTATTACAACTACACCCCCAAACTTACGAACTAAAGTTCGTAATATAAAATATACTCCAATAGGAGAAATTAGTTGTTGATGGGCGGGTTCCACAAGAAAGGGAATAAAATATATGATGTGAGGTCCATTGGGTGGAAAAGAGGAGTTTAATGGAAAATATGGAAGAAAATCAAGGGTTTGTGCATATCCAAATGCAGCCTGACTGATTGATCAATATATATGTGGAAAGGAATCAGGCGATTATATATGTGTCTAGTAGTATGAAGAGTATGAACAAGTGTATATTCCTACGCTTCACGTTGGATTGAGGCGAATACAAATATTTGTAGTATCTTAATATATATATATATATATATAAATTAAGAAAGATTTCAAATCAAAAAATGAGAGATGTTAAAAATATGGGCCTTAAATATTTTTTACAATGTACCAAAATCTCATATGGTCGCACCTACGCTATATTACGACCCAATAATGTAGCTACATTGAGATGGTAGACAATATAAGGAAAAATGGAAGAGAATAATACAAATATATGTTCTAGAAAAATATGGATACTTGAAATTTTATGTATAAATTATGTTGATCAGATGTTACACTAAAACAATATAATAAATTATTTTCAAAAAATGGATAAATTTTGCTAATAAAAGGATTAAATCATTATAAGCATTAAAAAACAAATCAACTTCAATATATCCAAATACACATGCATTTAACAAATATACAAAAACATGAAAGTATATAGAGTGATAATATAAACCAACATAACACTTAATGGGATACAGAGTCCAACGTCAAGGTAGAATAGTGGAAGAATGTAGCCTATGAAAACAATCAATGGGGACACATGATAAACTTTAATTCTAACATGAAATTCAAATTTGTAGAAATGATAAACATGCTATGCAAACAGTGAAATATGAATACATGTATATGAAGTAAAATATAATAAAGAAATACTAACCGTTATAAATAAAATTTTGAAAAATATTAGAAAATAAATTTGTGCTATCTATATAGATTTCGTTGCATGCATGAAATCGATTTATATACTTCTACACATAAATATTTGATAGTTCTAGCTCCCTTTTTCTCCTCTTTCTTACTACTGTTCCTAACTGAACTCGACTTCACCTATCGTCTGCTATTATATAGAAGAGCTCAACTCACCGGTTTGGCACTTGAGAACTCGCCGGAGCTTACCGCTACAGCTCTCAAATCTTTCTTCCCAACGAGAATCGAAGCAAATTAATTCTCACAATGTATTTATTGTAAGAATGTATATATGTATATATATTGTTGATTTTAAATACCTTTAAGGCGAAGTTTACTTTGTTTTATCAATACGAATGAGTTAACTTCATCAACATTTTGAGGGCTCTAAAATTAAGTTATTGAATTAAAAAAATGCATAAGCGCAGGTCGATAATACTAAGACTTGTAAATTTGTTTTTTTTAATTTCATATAATTATACATTACAAATAAAGAGGAATGAAAAAGTGGACTTTCTTTTGCATTATCATTGATATTTATATTCATAGCTCACATTTCAAAAGTAGCACTAAGAAAACTTTACCTCAGCCAAACAAATTATTTATATATAACTTCTACCGTAAATAAAATATTAATCAACTTAAATTCAATTTTACATTTTTTATCGATAAGTCCCTCTCGATAGGGATAGTGCAATATTAATTTTTTAATCACCTATAAATGAATTCGTACAAAAGATATGTATGCAATAGAGATCTTTTCAAACTCATTCATGGAAAAATTCAACATAAGAGGAATATGTGTATTATTTAATATTTAATCGTATGATTTTGAAAAAATTACCAGCAAAAAATATGGTAAAGCATGAATGGAATACTTTTTATTACCCATACAAAAATCCTGCAATTGCCATGGAATGATTTATTTGTATAACAATATTTATATTTTTCTATGAAAGGTTCATGACAAATGTAGGAAAAGGTAGAAAGTAAATAATTTAACTGATACTATAATATATTCATATAGAATTAGGAGCGTGCTTAATATTTTCAATGTATGACATAAATCTTATTTCTCTACTATGATGAATACCAGGTGTACAAATAAATTTATAAAAAAATATTTTTTTCATTTATTTAATCTTTTGTGCATAGTTAAATATATGATTAGAGGTAATATTCTTATTAAAAAATATTTCATGACTTTTATAATATAATTTACTTAAAGTCATATATATATATATCCTAATTAATATCATATTCATTTTCGTCCAATATTTAGTGGTTAGGGAGAAATAAATTTGATAGGTAGGGATGATTTGTTGTACTCCACGTATAGGGGGAGAGAGAGTTTTTTTAAGAAAAAAGATCTAGGTCATTTAACCATAGCATAAGAACCTCAGAATTTAGTTTAAGTACAAGCATGGGTATCCCCCCCCCCCCCCCCAAAAAAAAGACCACTGGCGTAGATGCGTGGTGAAATTTGAAATTACATCCAAGTGTCGACCAAAAGCATTGTAAAGTCAGTCATGCCCAAGAAAAGCTCACCGCTAGAAGACATCATTTCATAGCAAAAAAACAACTTTAGAGGTCAGGAAAAGACAACAAAAAGCGCCATGAACAAGATGCTCCATCAGCAAAGTTTTTTGGACCTTTAATGCTATTTTGTACGCGCTGCAGTGCGCTTCTTTTTTATTTGGTTTCTGTTTCACGTTAATACGTGAAGCCCACTCACTGTAAATCTACTGTTTAGTTACATGAAATACAGATATCTTACCCATCAAAAAAAAATGCTCCATCAGCAAAGTTGTTTTATATTCACCATGATAGAATTTAATGATCCTCCCGCCATGCAAACGTACTATAAATACCTTAAGCCTCCCTGTCACTACTCGAATATCCCTTTCTTCCTCCTTGGAAGAAATGCCCGCGTGTTTAATAAAAACAATATAGACCCCCAACACCGGTAAGAATCAAAACAGACTTCCTTAAATGTGCCATCTCATGAAGTATTTAACGTGTCAGACAATGACAGATTTGTGCCCAAATGCACAGAGAAAATTTGGGAGGCTTCCCACATAATATTGACCTCTGCAATTGGGACATTTTTAAATGCCTTTTGACAACAAGCCTTCCAAATCGACCACCAAACAGATCCCTTCAAAGATATTCGATACCAAGGGTCAGCGTAGGTTCCCGTAACCGTCATTGAATTTAGAAGCTCTGTAAAATTTGTGCCGGATTTTATTATACCCGCATCTGAGAATATTTTTCGAATCACCAGGCATTCTTCAAACAAATTTAAATAGTCCTCATTGTCATTTTCGCATAAAAAGCAATTGTTTACTGACATTACTTTATTTTGTGGAGCAAATCCTGAGTTAAATATTTTTTATTTGCTACTAGCCAAAGGAAGTATGTAATCTAGGATCAAATAATTTCAACCACAACATGTTGTGGAAGCAAGATTTTAGACCTCCATCAATCATTAGTTCATAAAGACGCTCGTTCAATCTAGTTGTACACTTAGATTCCTACATCGGGAAACCGCAAGAATCCATATCAAAATTCGCCATATTTTCATAGATATGATCAACACTTTTTTTTCAAATCCCTAATATTTGGCATTTGCCCACGTGGGATGCGATTTTTCAATTTGTTAAACCAATTATTTTTTATTTTTCCATGACAACAAAGCAGCTTTGTCGGACGATTGTTTGTGTTTGGCCGCTTTCCAAAGTTGTAGATAACTATCTTTGAAAGCCTGATTTCTTTACAATGGATCGCCCCAAAAAGATATTCCCACTCCGCTTGTTATATATTTTGTTAAAACCAGTTGCAAGGGTTTTGCACCCAAAAGGTGAGCCTTCCATATGGGAGATTTGTTAGATGTTGTCTTAGATCCCAGTGAAATAGGGTCACCTCTATATGAACATGCACTGATCAATCTTGAGACCCACGGTTTTCTATGTTCCACAATCTCAATGAATGAATTCGTAAGAAGAGCATTGTTGTAGGTTCCAAGGTTAAGTCTGTTTTATCCCTCATTTGTTTTTGGTCTTGAGATTTTCAATCACGAAACCTTAGCGCTAATTTTTTTGTCATGTTTCCATTCTGTAGAAATTTTTGCTGATCTTGTCTATTTTCTTTGAAATCTCCCTACGCATTTTCAGACATGATAGCATATGTGAAGCTAGTGACGTTAGAGATGAGTTTAGCAAACATACTCTCGTTGGAAGCGGAAATAGCTTTGCTTCCACTCCTGAAGCTAGACGCAAATTTATCTATCAAAATTTCCCAATATTTGTTGTTAATCCTCTTAGGAGATAATGGGAAATCCAGATAATTAAAAGGATACTCTCCTTGGTCCCATGTGATTCCTTTTACTTGAGTCATTTCTTCCATTGAAAGGTTTATGGGTAAGAATTCCGATTTCTGTTTATTGACTTCCAGACTTGATAGTTTGCTAAAGATTTTTAGTGTGGAGCACCCATTTTTCAAGGAATCTCTATCCAACTGAAGGAAGATTAGTAGGTCATCAGCAAACTGAACATTCGTAATCATGTCATCCATTCCTTATAAAAATCGACCATTTTTTGTGCATCAACTAATTTTGACAACATCGCATCTAGCACGGTCAGGGAATGAATGAAGAGGAAGGGAGATAAGGGGTCGCTTTGTCTAACACCCCTCTTCGGCTATAGGGGGGAGAGAATGGGGGAGAGAAAAACCGTATGTGTGCGTCAATTTAAATGGGAGGGGAGTTGCGGGAGTGGTGAGATGAATTGGCAGTGCCACCAAATATAGGAGGGAGAGAGAGATGGTGTGTGTGTGTGTGTGTGTGAATTTAAATCGGAGGGAGAGTTGCGGGAGTGGAGAGATGAATTGAGGAGTACCACGTATAGGCATTAGAGGAATAGAGGGAAAGGATGCGATAAAGAGAGTTCGTAGATGAGGGGGGAGAGAGAGGACGCATGGAGTTACATTAAGGGGGAGAGAGAGCACGCGTGGAGTGAACTCGAAAGATGATGAGAAGTGATCTGGGCATCCACATGTCAGCACTGTGAAAGAAGATGGAAGAACCCAGCTTTACTATTATTAAGAGATATGTCAGGAACACCACTCTTTTATTTTCTCCGGTGCGATGAGTAGTCAAAACAAAGTAAAATGCTAAGTTATATGCGTTTAATATTTACAACATAGTACGAATATGCTACGAGCAATAAGCGAAAGGCCTACACGTGAAGAAAAAGTAGCTTCTTCAAATATTTATGTCTTGGTAGCCAAAACTCTTACATTAATTTCGTCTTTAAAGAGAGGGAATCCGTTGAAATAGTGGGAAATTTCATCCGGAATAAATAGCGAGGCCTTTTAGAATGGATATTCAATTGGGGAAAACGATAGAGATTCACGACTATGCTTTGCGGCATCTTTCTTTTGATACTTTATATGAGTTTTCTTTCGTTCTTGCAGGAGACTTGTAATTCTGATTTGTCTGACCTGATCAGCCATATTAACGCACTCTTCGAATCATTTGATGAGGAGCAAAAGGAAGTAGGGAAACGAGTTGATCGGATTTGTCTCGAGGTAAATGATACAAAAATGAGCCAATTAATCACGATGTTAAAAGCTAATCAAAATTACCATAAAATATTGCTGTCAAATGTAATTTCTGAGTTATTATCAACTACAGGAGGTGATTAACAACTGATTTATACTCAGCAGTGGGAAGAATATCGAATTGGAAAAAATGATTATGTTCTAGCTTTTGTGGGTATAAACTAAAAAGGATATAGTTGCCAGTACTGAGTTCCGATTTTATATCATGCCGCGTATTTTTGTCTGTCTGAAACATGGAAATGTGCGATTTAGGTCCTTACTACACCAATGATTTAAGCATGAATGGACATAGCTAGTTGAATATATGGGAATTTCTTATTCACGAGGTTACGTACTAAAATTTCAGCTCCTATTTCGTTACATGATACTTTTTTTTTCTTGTCTATATTGGAAGAATAAAAAAGGAGATGATGGTCCCTCGTCGAATTTCATAAAGGAGGACATTGACCAGCTCCTCAGCTCGCATAGTTTAGATCTCCGCCAGAAAATAGTAAATCAAGTATCGACAATCTTTAGAGAGGTACGTTGAAGAGTGTAGATTACCTGGATCATTGGCTAAATATCGACTGTAAATTGAGTTCGTACAGTTTAAGATGCAAGTTCTTTTCAAAGAGAATGAGAAGTCAATGAATTCTACGAATTGCTGACAGATGATCCATCTTGCGTCATTTGTCTTAGTTACTTCATATATTACGCCATGACGTTTTAGCTTGGTTTGCTACTTCAGGAGGAGGAGGAGGCAATAGACATAAATGTGGCGATTGAACTTCTCGTTGCTTCATACAACGAATCCCTCCGCAACGTAACAGTGAGTAGAATTGCTGAAATTAGACAGGTATTTACCGAATTAAATGTCATTTCCGAATTTTGAAGCGAACTGTTCCATTTGTTTAATTAAATATCAACACAAATAGATTGAGTTACTCTTGGAAAATATAAACACATAATACAGTCAACTATATTGCATCGGCCTTTCGTACGTTATATGTTTCTTCATTGCACAGTTGCATTCTTTGTCAGACTACAATCACTAAGAAAAGCATTAAAAGTAGTATATTTTCGCATTATATTTTTTGTCCAAAATAGAGGACTACGCACAAAAAGGGCAGCGTCCCCAAAAAATGTCAGTACAAAAACTGTGAATGCGGATTGATCAGTACAGGAAGATCACCCATAGGAGAAGTGAGTAAAATGTTTGCCATTGGCAGTATCAAAATGTCTCGCGATATTTCTTTGACAGCATCACTATGGAGACATTCGAACCCAAAGATACAAGATTACAAAAAAAACTTCTCTTAATGCAGAATGACGGGGAACCGCAAAGGAGAAGTCAGGCTGCTTTTTGGAACCAATGCTGTGTCCTTACAAGGAGATCTTCTGTTAACATGTGTAGAGATTGGGGTTATTATTGGCTTCGGTTCTTCATTTATCTTGCGATAGCATTCTGCGATGGGACAGTGTTCTACAAGCTTGATATCAGTTATCCAACTATCAATGTAAGCTAATATCTGCAGCTTGGATTCTTCGCATTTTTTATGTACTTTGAGACAGTTCTACAGTTTCACTTGATTGCATTTGTTTCTGCAGGATCGTGGTTCAGTTCTGAATTTTTTAGGTGGGTACTTGACATTCATGACCATAGGCGGATTCCCTTCCTTCGTGGAAGATGTCAAGGTATCTCTGTCTTAATAACATCAAGTGTTATGAATGCATGCAGGTTACCGTTGAACATCATAAGTATTACGCACAAAATTATACAAGCATCTTGAATATATGCAGTGCAGCTTCTTTGTCTCGGTTCCCTTCTTGAGGTTATTTGAAGGAATTTGTCATATCAGTCACCCGTCCAAACTGAGACATTGGCTATGTTCTTGCTACTTGAAGGAGGGGGGTGGATTGGGGTTGGCCTTCTATACAACCCACTTCAATTATAATAGTAATTAGAGGGTGCAATAGGAATATCAGACCACTAAATTGTAGGATAAGTGTTTGAAAAATCGGACTGCTCGGTTTGACTAGTGAACCTAGCCTGGATCGATCCGGTTAAGTGGTTCTTGCCGGTTCAATTTGAAAGTTCAAATTTCAATCAACCTGCAGTTCTTGTCGATTCGATTTGAAAGTTCAAATTTTAATAAACCTGCATATTCAACCTATTATTAAAGCATAGTTTAACAATGTTCAATCGAAATTGAACCGTATTAATTTTTAATTTATTCAAAAATAATGTTGGTGGTAGGATTTGAACTCATGACCTTTGGTATCAAACTCCTAACCTACTACTCTAACACAACTTTCTACATATAATGGATTTTAAATATAATTAAACTACTATTATTCTATAAAATATATAGTCTAAATTACATATAAGATATGTATGACATTTGATGGCGCATAAAAATATGTATTACGTATAGTGTAAAATGTATATTGTTTATGTATTTTATTTCTATTTCAGGTATATTTTTGTGTATATTTTATATAAATTTTATTTTTTTCAATTTGATTAGCAGGTTTGACCCTTTTTTCCCACCGCTTTGGTTTCATTCGTTTTTAAAAAAGGATGATATCATCATCCAACTGAACCAGTTTGATTAAATGGTTCAACCCGATCCGACCTTCTTGATAAGGTTTACAATTCAATTCCCGGTCAGTTTCAAACACGTTGGGTAAGTGATGAATCTACGTTTCATCATCTTTATTCTATCATTTTGGCCTTAAAAACCCTAGTAAATGCGTGTAAATAGGCTTAATTTAGGCATTTTAGCATTCATTCATTATTGTGTAAATATTGTATAAAATGCGGTTTTTAAAGCCAAAACTATAGAATACAGAAAAGAAAAGAAAAGAAAAGGAATAAAATATTGCAAATATTTTACGACCCGAAACCCCGAGAACTAGGCATCTCGATGACTAGGTCGACAAGGAATAAAGTAGGGGGAGATAAGGGCCAAAATACAATAAAAACCTCCTTTTATTTTATTCATTCTTTATTCATTGTGGGACCTATTTTTGGTTCCACTTTTTATACATCAAATAAAGAAACTTTGAACATGAAAGTTATAGATAATTAAATATATAAAAATAAAAAATTGATTTCACTCAAAAATAATGTACAGATAAAAGTTATGATCTGAATAACATTCCAAAATCCCAACTTTCCAGACCTGTATCTCTCAAATAAAAACTTGAATGTACCAAACTCACCTTTAATTGTATATAATTTGAAATAAGCTATTTAATGAAGGTAGTTTCGTATTTTTCGGAGCTACGGTTTGAAAATTGAGTTTTGGAACCCTATTGTATACTTGTACAGATTAAAATATTCATTTTATTATTTATTCATTATTTTTATAATTTTATATTTTTATAATTTTGTAAATAATATTTATAATATATATGTACATTAAAACAAGAATAAAATAAAAACAAAACACAAAAATAAAATACTTGTCTATAATACATAAGTATAATACCTATACATATACATGTACAATTAATACTTATATTTTATTAAGTATATAAAATACATCAGAAAAATTAAATAAAGATATATTAAAGTGTATAAAAATACTTTATAAATATATGTAATAATAATCAAAATAAATAAAATTAGAATACATAAAATAAAAAAAATAAAATACTAAAATATATAGATAAATATACCTATATATAGCCTAAAAAGGTAACTTGTAATCTTATATCTCTAAAAAACAAATAAAAATCACCATAAAATAATTTATAAAATAATAAAATTTTTTGTTTAATGATCAGAAATTAATAAATTCATTTACTATTTTAAATTGAATTTATAAAGCAATTTTTGTGGGATTTTCCTGGTTGGTCTACGTGGACCAACCAGGTGGTGGGACTGACAGTTGACCTCCGGTCAACTGTCTGACCCCTCCTGTTCTGTCAGATTTTTTGTTTTTTCGTCGATCTTCGAGGATTTTTTGAGACTCCATCTTTCACCCTTTGGCTTCGACGTCTTCTTGACTTTTTGTCCTCGTAGATTGGGCTTTCACGCCCAGGTCTCGCCTTGAGGATTGGATCGCTGCGTTGCTCCTGTCATCTCGATCCTTGAGCCCCGATAGCCACTCTTTCAAAAATCGCCCACCACCTTCCTTCTTCTCTTTGAACCCTCTTTTTGACCTAGCTCACCCTCCCTTTGTGTGCTCTGGACCGGAGGCCGTGACAGGGCTTCCTCCAGCCATTTAGGAGGCGTCGTGCGCGGTCGTGGAGGCGTTCCACACCATTTCCGGCGGTGAGCCGCCGTAAGGTTCCATCTCAGGTGTATTCTCCTTCTAGGTCCATCTTTTTGAATGTTTCTATTCCCTGTAGCATTAGCATCCACCTCCTACTTTCCATTTCGATCGAAACCTATCTAACCACCTTCACCAACCATCTCGCCGGATCGTTGTGACCTCCACCTGCCGCTTCACGTCACCAATAAGGCCCTGGACCATCTACTGTTGCTTGTCGTGCTTTACTTGCAGGTTCCAGGCGCCAAGAGGACCTCCTTGGGGGTCGATTTTGAAGAGCATGGGTACCTAGACCCCAACGTCTTCCCTGACCTCGCAGCAGCGCATCCGAGCTCTGCGAGCCATTTTGGCCCCGCCGTTGGGTCGGGGAATCTTCCAGGCGTCGCTAGAGCCTTGCAGCACCGGAGGAGAAGGCCGGAGCCCAGTCATATCGCCGATTGAAGCTCATCGTCGGTCGTGTTCTTCCCTGTTCTTCCAGGGAGGTCCACGACCGTTGGATCTGACTTCAGTCTCAGAACGCTCAGCCGTCATCCGATGCTTTGAACGTGTGCCGGCGATCACCATCTGCAGGATCTAATCTGGGCCGCTGAGTCGAAGCGGTATTGGCGCTTCTTGAGTCGGCACGTGGACTAGTGGGGCACGTTGCACCTCCGATCTGCGCCAGAGGGTATTTTGCTATGTTTACCCTCGCATTTTCTGTATTTTAAAAATAAACCTTAAAATTTCCTCTACCATTGAGATATTTTGTAATATTTGCGTAGAGACCCCTGAGGTTTTATGATATTCATTTTTGACCCCTGCCAGGTCACGTGCTCCGCGTACGTGACGTGGCATTTTTGCAGGGAAGCCCTCGAATGTTTGGGTATTGCGTCTTGGTCCACAAACTTTTGATTATAGTTATAATACTCTGGCATTTTTGCATATAAGCCCCCATAGTTTTGTAATATTGCATTTACGTCCTGCCCAGGCATGTGCATAGCGCGTGCGTGGGTGGGTTTTTGCTGAAAGGCCCTTGCATGTTTGTTTATTGTTTATTGGCCTTGGAATATTTTTAATACGTTATATATTTTGTGGAAATTTTACATTCTGGCCCCTGAGCTTTTCGCATATTACAAAAACACCCCTGTTAGTTTGCTTTTTCCATTTGTTGTATCTATTTTTTGCATGCATTTCTAAATTCTTAAAAAATCACCCAAAAATTAGGTTAAGCTCATGTTTGCTTGCTCATTCACGCCATATTTTTGTATTGCATTTTTATTTCATTTCTATAATTACTAAAAATCAAAAACATGCATTTTCAACACTGTTTGCATTAGAAAATCCATAAAAATTAGTAAAAGTTCTCGAAAAATTCCAAAAAAATTAGATTTTGCGTACCATACCATCCTTTAGTTTCATCCCAAAAATCATTAAAAATTACAAAAGAAAACTCATAAAAATTACAAAACTCTAAAAATCTTCATAAAAATCTTAAAAATTCAAGAAATCCTAAAAATATAATTTCAGTTTCTGTAGTTTCCCTATTTTATTATCTTTGATTTAAAATTAATTTGAGGAATTTTGGATTCTGATTTATATTTTTCATCCTCATTTTAATTTCGGCCAGCAACTTTTCTTCATTGTTTTCAGTATTTTTGACTTTAAAAATACCAAAAAAATAGGAAAAATCTAGAAAATCACAAAAACATTAGAAAAATACAAAAGGACCAAAAATACTTCATTTCTTGATTTTTTTCTTACTTTTACCTTTTTTATATATACTCTATTCCTCTCTCTCTTATATTGTATATATATTCTATTATTGAAAAAGAAAATATAAAAAATATAAAATACAAAAAGAAAATATAAAATCAGTAAATTAAAAATCAAAATACAAAAATATAAAATTAAAAATAAAATAAAATAATATATAAAATTAAAAACCCACAAAAAATAGCCTAGATAAACAAATATTCACAGTCACACATTTTGAGCATTTTGTCCCGTTCTACCTGTCTGCACCCTGTGTTCGACACTCGACACATACTTGCACTATACACACCTATTGTAGAGTTATAATAAATTTTAACTCCACATACGCTTTTCATTGTTTGATTTCTGTTGTGGGTTAACTTTTGTTTGAATTTGGGATTTTCCTGCGGATCGCCTCAGCGACATTGTGATCCCGCCTTGTGTGGATTACTTTAGACCCATGGAATTTCTCGGTTCAACAGTAAGATAGCCTTCCAATCAAACAGAAGAATACAAATAGTAAAAAACATTTAGAAATGAATAAAAGTCTCAAACAGACATATCACAACAATGTAAATGAATCTGTATTATTCCATTTAAGTATTCACACACATACACAAACTTTATCTCGAATTCATGTGACTAATCATGCAAAAATCGAGGAGTCTAAAATGAGCCTCAAAAGCGAGGAATCACTCATTGTGACAACTCCTCAATAATTACGTTCAATGAACAATCAACCCATACAAAGAATAAGCCAAGCAAGCAAGTGTGAATCAAAATTTATTATACCCTACTCAATATGTATAGTGACAATCAAGTATAGTTCAAATATATGAAACAAGGGTGCAGAGCATGATAAGATACAATAATCAATCTCAAGAATTTATTTTTCAAGAACTTAGCCAGATTATGGTTTTTTATTTTTTTTATAATTTTATATTTTTATGCTTTTTTAATTGATTTAAATTTTCTATTTTCTTTTTTATTTTTCTATTTTTCTCTTTCTTTTTCCTTTAATTATCTAATATAAGAATATATATGATTATATATACAATAGAGGATCCTATAGATATAAATATAATAAAAAATAATTAAAAATTACAAAAGTAAATGTTTTCGAATTTAAATAATATTTTATTTTTTTATGATTTTTTAGTGAAAATTTATCATTTTTATATTTTTTAAGTAAAAATTACCCCAAATTATGGATTTAATAATTGGATGAAATTGAGATGAAGATTCAAAATAGTAAAATAAGACTAAATTTCTTCAAATTAATTTTAATATGTAGATAATAATTTAACGAAAATAAAAAAATAGAAAACAATATTTTTGGAATTTTGTAGATTTTTTAGATTTTTATGAAGGATTTTGGGATTTTTCAATTTTTTAGAGTTTTCTATATTTATTTTTATGTATTTTTGGTCTGAATGCTCCTAATACTTAAATACACAAAATATATATTTTTAAGGATTTTTTTTCAAAATGTTTTTATTTTTTATGGGTTTTCTAAGTCAAACAGGGAATAAATGTGCTCTAAATGATTTTTCAACTAGTTGATGGGGATTCAAAGTCTTCTATAGGAGAGCGGATAAGATCGCAGCATAAAAGATATAATAGTTGCTGAGATCAAAGGTCTCGAGCGCATCAATCTAATTTGTACTCCAAAGTAGTTGGAATCACGAAAGCATGCCTCCTTGTCGTATAGGGGCTTGATAATGGGGTATTGGGGATCTTCCCTAAATTTGACTACTCGGTGCAAGAAAGGGAAATTTCTCCATCATGCAACGGATGTGATTCGATAGATGAATAGGCGGGAGAAGAGCAGTCACTATCTATTTATTTTGTCCGAGAAGCATCTCTTTGGTCTTTAGTTATCCAGAGCAGTGGTCTTAAAATTGTTAGGTCTCAACTTCTTGGCTATGATCTCCCCACTAGTTCATATAGGAGCTTTTGTCATTTCATTCGTATTCATGATTATGGTGTTCAATATTCAAAAGGAGGATATTCACGAAGAAGTCATGTGTTATTACCAATGAGTGGTATTATTGGACTGGTCATTTGGTGGGAAATAAATAATTAAAGTTCCTAAAATTAGAATCCAAAAATATATCGTGAATCAATACTGTAGCAGGCATCTGTTCTATTTTAGGATTTTTTCTGAGCTTAATAGCTATTTTAAATAAATAGAGAAAATACACCAAAATGCATGTTCTAGCAAGGGCATAAATCAAGATATATCCAAGCATAGGGGTAAACATGTAATTTTCCCAAGAACATATAACTTGAATAAATATTTAAAAGACTAATTTGCAATATAAATAGTTCCAGGGACACATGCGTAAAATGCCCACCTCATGTGGGATTGCAAGTGAGATGAGATGGCATGGATTCTAATGCAAATATAAATAGTGCGAGGGTTTAAATGCAATTTACACAAATATAATAATGTCAAATGAAAGATTAAGTGCTAATATTTAAAGATTAAGGTTGGATTAAGCCGCAAACCTTGACATTCATGACCATAGGCGGATTTCCTTCCTTCGTGGAAGATGTCAAGGTATCCCTGTCTTAATAACATCAAGTGTTATGGATGCATGCAGGTTTCTTCAACATCATAAGCATTTCCTCACAAAATTATACAAGTATCTTAAATACTAGCTTTCATTATCTTGTACTCAAATCATTTTACATAGAAACTGTTGGGAGACGGGCAACAAGTTGCACCGACGATCCCTTTTGGATGGCAAATCCAAAAGTAATTTGTCTTGAATATATGCAGTGCGGTTTCTTTATCTCAGTTCCCTTCTTGAGGTTATTTGAAGGAATTTGTCATATCAGTCACCTGCCCAGACTGAGGTAGCGGCGATGTTCTTGCTACTTGATGGAGGGGGTGGATTGGGGTTGGCCTTCTATACAACCTACTTCCATTATAATAGTAATTAGAGGGTGCAATAGGAATAACCCACTAAATGGTAGGATAAGTGTTTGGAAAATTGGATTGGACGGGTCGGTGCGACCAGTGAACCGGGCCTGGACCGATCTGGTTAACCGGTTCTTGCCAGTTTGATTTGAAAGTTCAAATTTCAATCAACTTGCAGTTCTTATCGATTCGGTTTGAAATTTCAAATTTTAATAAACATGCATTTTCAACCTATCACTTTGAACATAGTTTAACTAAGTTCAATCGAAATTGAACTGTATTAATTTTTAATTTATTCAAAAATAACGCTAGTGGTAGGAGTTGAACTCAGGACCTTTGGTATCAAACTCATAGCCTACTACTCTAACACAACTTTCTACGTATAATGGATTTTAAATATAATCAAACTACTATTATTCTATAAAGTATCTAGTCCAAATTACATATATGATATTTATGACATTTACTGGTGCATATGAAATATATATATCATGTATACTGTAAGTTTTTTTCTATTTTAGGTATATTTAAGGATAAATTTTATATAAATTTTATTTCATTTTGATTTGATTAGTTGATTTGACCCTTTTTTCCAATCGGTTTGGTTTCATTTGATTTTAAAAAAGGATGATGTCATCATCCAACAAAACCAATTTGATTAAATGGTTCAACCCGATCCAACCATTTTGATAAGGTTTTCGATTCAATGTCCGGATCAGTTTCAAAAATATTGGGTAATATGGCATTCTAATCAGGCATAAGAATCAAATAGTAAAAAACATATAGAAATGAGTAAAAATCTCAATTAGACATATCACAACAATGTAAATGAATTTGTATTATTCCATGTAAGTATTCACACACATACACAAACTTTATCTTGAGTTATGGGACTAATGAATGCAAAATCAAGGTGTCTAAAATGAGCCTAAAAAACGAGGACTCAAACAATGTGACGAGTCCTCAACAATTACGTTCAATCAATAATCAACCACACAAAGAATAAGTCAAGCAAGCAAGTGTGAAACAAAATTTATTATACCCTACTAAATATGTATATTGACAAGCAAGTAGGGGTCGAATACATGAAACAAGGGTGCAGAGCAAGATAAGATACAATAATCAATCTGATCAAGAATTTGTCTTTTCAAGAATTTAGCCAAATTACGGTTTTGTGGATTTTTATTTTTATATTTTTTATATTTTATGTTTTTTTAATAGAATTTACTTTCCTAATTTTTTATTTTCTTTTTTATTTTTATGATTTTTTATTTATTTTTCTTTTAATTATCTAATATAAAAATATATGTGATTATATCTATGATAGAGTATACTATAGATATAAATAAAACTAAAAATAAGTAAAAATTACAAATGTAAATATTTTTTTATTTTAAATAACATTTTATCATTTTTGTGATTTTTTAGTGAATTTTGCTAAATTGTGTTTATTTTTAAAGTAACAAATACCCCAAATCAGGGATTTTATAATTGGTCAAAATTGAAATCAAGATTAAAAATAGTAAAATAATTCTAAAATCTTTAAATTAAATTAAATATATAAATTATAATATAAAAGAAAATTATAAAGTAGAAAATAATATTTTTGCCATTTTGTGGATTTTTAAGATTTTTATGAAGGATTTTGGGATTCTTCAATTTTCTAGAGTTTTCTTTATATATTTTTATGTATTTTTGGTCTGAATGCTCTAAATACTAAAATAGATAAAATATATTTTTGAAGGGATTTTTTCAAAATATGTTTATTTTTATGGGTTTTCTAAGTCAAATAGGGAATAAATGTGCTCTAAATGATTTTTCAATTAGTAGATGGGGATTCTAAGTCTTGTATCAAAGAGCGGATAAGATCACAGTAGAAAAGATATAATAGTTGCCAAGATCGAATGTCTCGAGTGCATCGATCTGGTTTGGAAATTTCTCCAAACTAGTTGGAATCACAAAAGTGGGCCTCCTAGTCATATATGGGCTTGATAAGGGGGTATTAAGGAACTTCCCTGAACTTGACTACTCAAAGCAAGAAAGTGGAATTTCTCTGCCATGCGATGGATGTGATTCAAAAGATGAATAGGCAGGAGAAGAGCGGCCACTATCTATTTATTTTGTCCAGGAAGCATCTCTTTGGCCTGCAGTTATCCAGGGCAATGGTCTTAAGATTGTTAGGTCTCGACTTCTCATCTATGATCTCCCCAGTAGTTCATATAGGATCTATTGTCGTTTCATTCATATTCCTGGTTATGATATTCAATATTCAAAAGGAGGAGATTCACGAATAAGTCCTGCGCTATTTAGGAGTGACTGGTATTATTGGATCCTTTGGTGGGAAATAAATAATTAAGTTCCAAAAATTAGAATCCAAAAATATAGCATGAAAGGACATTGCAACAGGCATCTACTTCTATTTTAGGGATTTTTCTGAGCTCAATAACTATTTTAAATAAATAGAGAAAACACACCAAAATGCATGTGCTAGAGAGGCATAAATGGAGATATATCAAATCACTGGGGTAAACATGTATTTTTTCAAAAAAACATATAACAGGAATAAATATTTAAAGATTGATTTGCAATGCAAAAAGTTCCAGGGACACATACGTAAAATGTCCACCTTACGTGGGATCGCACATGAGGTGAGATGGCATGGACTCTAATGCAAACATAAATAGTATGAGAGATTTAATGCAATTTACACAAATATAATAATGGTAAATGAAAGATTAAGTGATAATATTTAAAAATAGAAATTACATTGGGTAAAGTTCGAAAAATATCCAACACTCGACGCGGCCGGATGGTGGAGTTCTTGTCAATTATACACGTGGCAGGACTGGGGCGCCCAATGTCGATTCGCGACCAAGAGTTGGGTTTAGATCCTAGATTATGATTAAATGGTGTTGTCTCGGCTTCATCTGACGTTCGTTGTGTTCTTGGAGGAATAAGCTGGATCGAACGACGTGTAGATGATCAGCAAGAACACCCGACGAACAAGGCCAAGTTGAACTTCGATCGGCCTAAGCACAAGGTGGGCGACTCCTTCGTCCCCTCCAATGATACCAAAAGCCTCCAAGGGACCTCCCTCATGATTTGGTGCATCAAAATGCCCCGAGGGGCTCCGGTGGCAGCCAACGACGAAGGTGGACCTAGGAGGTCCCCTATTGCTTGATGAGTCTCGATAAGGCCACAATCTCTGGTCTTTCCTATAGGAGATAGTTAACAGACAAAAATCAAAGCTCTAGGGAGATTCATATGTCAGAGATGAAGCGAAGGGAGCTCATGCAGTGTCCTCCGACAAGCACTGGAGATGGAGGATCTACTCTTTGGATCTGAACAAGATCCAGGTAGTTGTAGGTGTGTCGAGCATAATGGAGATGAATAGGAAGGTGTTGAGGGTGATTGGAGTAGCTGAGTGGTCGGAGTGGTCAGAAACAAGCGGCGGAGCTGGAGCTCCGCCAATCAAATGGTTTGGATTTTATGATAGAATAAATGAGACCAAGAAAAATATAACACGAATCCAAACTACTACAATTATATGGAACAAGAAAAATTGGAAAGGAAGAAGCTTAGAAGACCTGAGATAAATAAAGCAAAGCTTCAAGCGAAGGAGATTGCGCAGCTTCGGATCACCCCAATTACACACCAAATTACGCCGCTAAACGGTCGGAGGGGATGATGATGTCACCAGGATTCGAACTAGGGCTTTGGTTAGGGTTTCAATCGATGGAAGATTGATAAAATTCAAAATTGGACAGAGATGAGGTTAAGTAGTGGTGAGTTGTCAGCTGGAAAGATCGAGGGAGCGTGAGTGTGTCAGCGACCCAATCCTCGAGGATTCCCCTGGGCGTGTATGTACAATGATCGAGGTGAAATAGTCCAGAAGAGATAACCAAGTCGATGGTTGTATAGACTTGGAAAAAAAGGTGAGGGAAGGTCAAAATCTATGTTGTGACAAGGCACAGGTGCAGTCAGACAGTTGACCAAAGTCAACTGGAGATGCATCCTGGTTGGTCCACATGGACCAACCCGAAAAAATCGACCTGAAATGATTTATAAAATCGATAATAATTAAAAAGTGATTCTATTAAAAAATTACAATAAAAGTTCTTTCTTATTTTTTGTAGTATTTTATTCTTATTTTTTATTTATTTTTTAGAGTTTTTATTTACAATTTTATTTTTAGGGCTTCTTTATAGGTATATTTATCTGTATTTTGTGCATTTTATTTTTATTTTGAATTTTTAATTTTATTATTTTACATATTTATAACTTATTTTTATATACTTAAATTTTTTTATTATATGTTTATGATGTAATGTATGCACTTAAATAAATAGGTGTATTTATTGTTTATGTACAAGTATAGGTGCTTCACTATGTATTTTATTTACTTATTTTATTTTAATGTTTTTTCCAATATCACTACGCACATATGTTATAAAATAATATTTACAAATAATAAGAATATAAAAGTATTAAAATAATAAAGATTAAATACAATGAATATCTTATATGGTACAATAGGAGTCCAAAACCTAACTTTAACACCTTAACCTCAAAAAATATGAAATAACCTCCATTAAATATCTTATTAAAAGTTATATACAATTAAAATAATTTTGATATATTTTGAGTTCTTTAGAGATATGGGTCTGTGAAGTTGGGATTCTGGAATTTTATTTTGTGCGTAAAATGTACTTTGTATATTACTTTTGTGTAAATCCAATGTTGTATTTTTCAATATATTACTATCTACAATTTTTATGACGAAGTTTCTTTATTTGTAATATAAAAATAAGAAAATAAAATAGGTCCCAAAAATGAATAAATGATTAATTAATAAATGGGATTTATTGGCGATTTTTGACCCTTATTTCACCTACTTTATTCCTTATAGACCTTGTCATCAAGATGCCTATGTCTCGGGGTTTACGGTCATAAAATACTTTTGGTATTTTATTATTTTTCTTTTCTTTTCTTTATCTATAATTTTGACATTAAAAACAATATTTTATACAATATTTATATAACAAAGAATGGATGTTAATTTGTGCAAATTAGGGCTATTTACATGCATCAGCTAGGATTTTTAAGGCCAAAATGATAGAATAATGGTGATGAAATAGAGATTCATCAGGTACTAAGATCGATCTTGTATTATATGTAATGTGTAAATGCAATTAGGGAGGGGGTTGATATTGTTATATAAAGTGTGGGAACTTTTTGGCTTGCTTTTGAAGGAATGAATGAGATCGTTTTCAATATATATATATATTATAAAAATATTAAGTTCAAACAATCACAGGAAATCAATCAGTCACAATACCTAGAGACCAATATAGCGTAATCATACCAAGAGATTTCATGATATGTCTAACTTTGACCAATTTAGTATTGAATGCAATTGTGAAATAAATATGCATAATGGCTCAATGTTAAATGTTTGGCCATCACTTCTATTTATAATAGCATGTAGTTGCAATTGATTCCTGATATCCCTCATATTTTCCAAATATCATGCCTCTTTCTCTACAATTTACACATCTGAGATTTTTGCCATAAGAAACGGTCTTCAGTTTTAATTGATATATTCGTTTGAATATGAATACCTTAGTGTTTAAAATCCCATCCCAATTAACAAAATCTACGTGATGCCTTATTGGCAGACTCTTAATTGTTTTGCAGTCTTGTAATAGATCGAATCATTATTATTTTTACTAGTAACGAGGGGAGGTGTTTCCATCCTCATTCTTTAAGTGGGAGCTCGCTGCTTCTACTGCCACACCATTAGATAGATCGAATCATTATTGTAGAGGAGTTTTTGTGTTAATATTTACAAGTTCATTGTAGATAAAAATTCACCTATAATTATTCTTTTGCAACTTGATCTGAAATAAAGCGATAATCCATCTTAATATGTTTTGTCTTGGCATAAAACATTGGTTTCACATAGATGTATGTTAGCTCTAATATTGTCACCCCATAAAATTGGATAATTTTATGGGAGAGCGTGAAGTTCTAAAGTAAGTTTTTGAGCTAGAGTAATTATGCATTAGCATGTGCAACGACATTGTATCCTGACTCAGTTGACACAGTTGGTTGTTTCTTAATGAGTCAGTAAGCTAGATTCTGTCCCACAGAGATAAGATAACCACATGGCGACCGCCAATTTTCCAATGATCCGGTCTATTCTACATCTGAGTAGTCATGAATGTCAAGGTTGGCGGCTTGGTAAACATGCATATCCATTGTAGTTCTTCCCCTTGAGAAATTTTAGAATGCATTTGGCATCATGCCAGTGTTCATCCATGGGGTTATTCATGAATTGAAATGCTTGTTTGACACCAAATGAAATATATGGTCTAGTTATTGATAAAAGTTAAAGAGCTCCACTCATATGCCCGTAAGAAGTTAGATTTTTAAATGAGACATCTTGTGATGAAAATCTGGTAGAGGTTGTCATTGTAGTTGAACAAGTGTGCATTTTTTCATGTTTATTTTCGTAATAGATCAATATGTTCTTCTATTGGGATAGAAATAAGATAGTTTTGCTATGTTTTACTATAATTCCAATGAAATAATGCAGGTTTTCCATGTCATAGAATTGGAATTTTTATGGATTTTTAGTAACCATTTGATTTTTTCAAAATAGTAACTTGTATTTATGATATGATCAATATATATGAGGATATATTGAAGAATGCAATTACAATGATCCATAAATAAGGATGCATCTATTTTGTATGAGATAAAACCGAATTTCTATAGGAATTGACTCAAGCTATTGAACCATGCTCTTGGTGTTTTTCTAAGACCATAAATAGATCTTTGGAGTGGGTTGACATGATCTAGTTTATTTGCATTGTTGGAATCGGCTATTGAGTCATATATGCAATATCATCTGAGAATTCATTCAAGAATGCATTACTAATATCAATATATCATAAATCCCAGCAACATATTTTTCAATGAAGAGTAGTGCACACATTGTTGGTTTCACTACCAGGTTGAAGGTATCGGTATAATCAATTCCCTTCATTGATTGTAACCTTTTACCACTGGACGAGCTTTATGGCAGTAGTTGACCATCTAGTTTAAGTTTTAGTTGAAAAATCGATTTACATGTATAGTTACTCAAGAAAGCATTGTATTCTTAATTTATAACATGCCTCCAATTTGAATACTTAGGGAGTAACATGCGCGCTTAGTTTCCTTTGCTATGCATATCACAAGAGAAGTGGCAATGGGATAATTTGAGTATCTTTTGATCCCAGTGAGCTCCTAATAACTGGGACAATCTTTTGCAATGAAGTTAATAATCATGATTTGTCTGTTGTTGTATACTTTCATTTGTTGTGTGTGTGTGTGGGGGGGGGGATTTTGCCAAAATGAACATGTCTAGTTGTGGACATTTTTACTTTTTGAGATCATAACATATATATCCATGACAATTGGAGGCATATTCAAGAAATACATAGTTTGATGTACAGTAAGAACACTTATGGCATTCATATTTGGGCCTAATAAAGGATACATATCACTTACGAAGACAAACAGTTATTTATAATTAGGATTTTTTCTTATGGAGGTAAGAGAATGGAGTGTCATTATTTAGGTCGGCAGTATGGTATGGTAAATGTGTTATTGTTCCTCTTTGGTAGTTCACCTTAATGCGGCTTCCAATCAAAAGTTGTTGTTAGATGTCTTTCAGCATCCCATAAAGCTTTTTCGAATCTCCGCCTTAATCTTTCGGCACTTCCTCTTTAATCTTATAATTCTCTTCTTCTTCTTCTTCCAATTGGCACTCATGGCTCCAAGCGAGATATTGCCGAAGAAACTGCTCCGATCTCGCTCTCATCTACATTGTTTTTGTAAACGCAAAGTGTTGGGTACGGATCCGATCAAGAACAAGATCACTAGAACCACGATCAAAGAAGAAAGCATGCACAATCGCACAAGACGAGGATTTATTGTGGTTCGACAATGTCCCTAATCCACTTGCTCACACCTGACTCATCCCACTATTGTTTGAATGATGATAAACACAATATGTAGTGCCACATAGCTCCTTTTATACTATAACAAAAGAATACCAAGTATTCAGCAATCACCAGCTCTCAGTCAATCAGGATGCAGGAGGTGGATTGAGCATCTCAACCATCCAAACCAAAATCTCTCGACCAATCAGATGCAGGAGGCAGAGCAGACACCTCAACAATCCAGCCCAACATCTCTCAACCATTCAGAAGGTAGGAGGGAGATTCGCCACATCAACAATGATATCCACTAGTATTCAACCAATCATTCTTCACATGATAAATCTCGACAATTTCCCACTTGAAGACTAATTTATAGTACATGTCACACCTTCAATAGTTCGGTGTGAGCTTTCCCTTGTCTTCTATACTTGAAGACCCGTAGAAGATGGACGTGTCTTCAGCTTCTCTACCTTTACAGACTTTGTGAACATTTGAGCGGAATTTCTAATGTGTGGATCTTTAAATTGTCTATCTTCTAGTGCATCCAAATGAAGTGGCACTTCACATCAATGTGCTTAGTCCTCGAGTGAAAGACAGAGTTCTTTGCAAGATGAATTGTACTTTAATTATCGTTGAATAATTGACAATGTTCACACCCTTTATTCAGTTCTTTCATCAAACTATTCATCCATATCATTTCTTTACAAGCTTCTGTTTTTGTCACATATTCTGCTTCTGTGGTAGAGATGGTCGCTATCGCTTGGAGTCTAAAAATCCAACTAACAGCTTCACTTCCTACGGTATAGACATACATTGTTCTGCTTTTTCTGCCATCAATATCTCTTGCAAAATCCGATCCCACAAAATCTTGAATGGAAATGTCAGTGTTTATATAATACCTTGCCATATAGATGTACCTCTCAGATAGTGTAGAATCCACTTCACAACTTCCCACTGTTCCTTACCAGGATTCACTGTGAATCTGCTGACAACTTCCATTGCATGGGAGATGTCTGGTCATGTGCAAACCATTGCATATATCAAACTACAACCAGCAGACTCCTTTGCATACATCAAAATACCACTGCATGGGAGATGTTTGGTCTTTATGCTGAGATTGTCTGCTAGGGTACTTTTGACATGTACCCATGCTCCTCCTTTGTAATAGGTTCTTTCTCCTTTCAATGTTTGAAGTGGCTCCCTACAGGTGTTAGAGTAGATTTTTCATTTTTCATATTAACTCTCTCAGGTACCTTCCCGATATAATTTGATTGAGACAATCTCAACTTCTTGTTCTTCATGTCTTCGCTAATATGCATTACAAGGATTTTCTTTGTAGGACCTAGATCATTCATTTCAAACTTCTTAGACAGCATTGCCTTCAGATTTGTTATTTCTTCCTTGTTGGAGAATGCAACAAGTGTCATCTACGTATAATAATAAAATGATGTAAGACATACCAAGCTTCTTGAAGTAGCAACAATTATTAGCATGACATCAGCAGAATCATGTATTTGTCATGAAATCATCAAACATGTACCATGGTCCCAATGCCCACTTCAAGTCATAAAGACTTTATCAGAGCTTGCATAGCATGTCTTCTTTTCCAGTAGCTGCATAGCCCTTTAATTGTTGAATGTAGATGTTCTCCTCAAGATCTTCATGGAGAAATGTTTCTCAACATCCAACTGCTCCAAATGTAGGTTCTCAACTGCAACAATGCTTAATACTTCTCCTATGGTTGAGACCTTTACAACATGTGCAAAGATATCTGTGAAATCAACTCTTGCGTTCTGTTGAAAGCCTTTTGCCACTAATTGAGCCTTGTATTTAATGGAACCATCAACTTCCTCCTTCACCATGTACCCCCAATTATTGTGCATAGCCTTCTTTCCCTTCGGTAGTGGGACTAAATCCCACATTTTGTTTCTTGGGGAGATTATATCCTCATCCATGGCTTACCATTGATTCCTCGTTTCACCTTGCATAGCTTCATTAAAGAATTGGGGTCACCATTATCAGTCAGCAATAAATAGTTCAAGAAAGGTGAATACTTTACAGTGGGTTTGTTGATTCTAGAAGATTTCCGTAACACCAGAGTTTGTGGATTCTTCTGTGGAATGTGTTGCACATTCTCATCGCTTGGTTGTGATTTGCTATGTTTAGAGTTTCATCAAACATTACAAAGTCCGGTTCTTCAGTTGTCTTTCCTTTTATCAATTCATCCTTATATAAGGAAGACTCATTGAATGTGACATCACTGCTTCTGAGTGTCTTCTTGTTCTCCAAATCCCACAATTTATATCCATAGTTATCTATACCATAACCAACAAAGATACACTTCCTTGCATTGGGATCAAGCTTTATATCCATAGTTATCTATACCATAACCAACAAAGATACACTTCCTTACATTGGGATCAAGCTTTATATCCATAGTTATCTTCTTGCTCAATGTAAACATAAGTTACGTATCCAAAGACACGTAAATGCGAAAGTGTTACCTCCTTTCATGCCCATGTTTCTTATGGAAGATCCCCATCGAATGCAGCAGGTGGACCTCGATTGATTAATTATATTTTTGTATTCATTGCATCAACCCAATATCGCTTGGGCAGACATACATTATCCCCGTGCTTCTGGCACGCTCTAGAAGTGTCCTCTTCATGCATTCAACAACAACATTTTGTCTGGATTTTCTTGGGATCATTTTTAATCTCCTGATTTTATTCTTGGCATAGTAGGATTCAAACTCATCACTGCAATATTCTCCTACATTGTATGACTTGAGACATTTCAACTTTAAACTTGTCTCAGTCTCAACTAAGGCCTTCTATTTTGAATGTTTCAAACACATTGGATTTATATTTGATAAAATAAACACACAATTTTCTAGTTGCATCATCAATAAAAGTAATAAATAATGAGATTTGTCAGGGGATGGTACCTGAAATGGTCCTCATATGTATGTATGAAACATATCCAATCTTTTAGTCTTTCATACTCTTGTAATCTTTATAAAACTGACTTTCTTCTTCTTTCCCAAGATACAATATTCATATAAGTCTAGCTCAACAGTATGCAATCCCATCAACTTTCCCTTCTTCCACATGATATCCATTCTCTTTTCGCGCATGTGACCAAGTCATCTATGCTATGTGTTAGCATCACACCCAGATGATGCAACATTTATCCTATCATATGAGCCTGATGCAATATACATGGTCCCTTCATTCTTATCTCGAGCAAGGATTAATGATCCCTTAGAAATATTCCATAAATCTAAATTGAATGATGCCACCACACCACTTTCAGATAGCTATCCAACATGTACGAGATTACTTGTTAGACTGGGTACTGAAAAACAAAACACCTGGCCTAAATGATATCTATGGTCGTTGTATCGACCAGGTGGATTTTAACAGAAAATATAACTTTTAATTATCTTCTTATATTTTATTTATACTCCTAAATAAGATGTGTATAGGGTCAAGTACGGGAGTGTCAAACTCAGGGAGGCAAACTGTTAGAAAACTAGAGTTAAACTATAGACAAACTAAGGTTTCCTAATGTTTATTTTATTTTTAAGGATTTTTCAGAATTTTTATCTAATGTTTAATAAATTTTATATTGTCTTTGTGATTTTTAAGTATTTTGTGATTTTTTAATTATTTTAAAAATTATTTTACGATTTTTATTTGGTTTGTTTTTTATTATTTACGTAAATTTTGTTTTCCTATTTTTATAGATTTTTAGAATGTTTTAGAAATTTTATTGATTTTGTTTTATTTTTAAATTTTAAAATTGGTTTTTATTGAAAATAGAATTTTATTTTGGATTTTCAAGATGAAAATAATGGTAGAATATTTTTCTTTTATTTTTATTGTAAAGTAGGGGAAATTATCTCCAAAACTATATATTGTGCGTATTTTTTATTTTCCTTTATTTAGGTATGATTTTCCAAAGTTTTAATGAATTTTGTATTTTTTATTGATTTTAATATTTTATTTTTATTTTATTGTGGTTTACAATGTAAAATATGGTAAAATAACATGTAACTTATTTTTATAGTATTTCTAAAAATACGTATATGCATTTTTATTGTAATTTATATTTTTTGTTTTTATTTATAGGTATTTATTATATACAGTATAGGGGCTTAAATGCTATATACTGGAAAATTTTGGGCACGCATGAAAATAACAGGAAGTTGGGGGATCCAGCGCAAAAAGTCTAGTTCATCATGATTCTTAGCATGAGCTTGTTGAACGGGATTTTTCATGGATCTAAAATACATCTCACACAAGGCGAAGACGCAGTCGCTGTGGCGACCCGCAAGAAATCCCAATTCAGACAACAATTAACACACAACAAAGAGCAAGCAATGAAAAGAGATGTGGAGTTAAAATTTAGGGATTTTATCACGTGTGCCCCTCCGAGATATCGCAATATCAATTATGCCCCTATCTTTTCGGTAATATCAATCGTGTCCCTCACTTCTTTCTCCGTTATTATCTGTGCCCTTCCGTCAGATTGACTGTCAATGAGTTGACTTAACCATGGTTTTTTCAAACCTTGATGAAGTTAAGAGGGGTATTATTGTCCAGACTCCTCTTCTTCCTCCTCTTCCCCCATCTTCTTCTTCCTCCTCCAACTTTCTCCTCCTCCCTCTCTGGCCGGAACTCCTCCCCCGGCCCCCTACTCCGAGCTCCGCCCCAGAAGGATTTGGGCTCAGAAGGGGCGGTTGGTATCGTCGGTTCACAAGGAGAACGAGCTGCATGGGAAATCTCCGATGGTGAATTGCTCCAAGGGCAGCAAGAGAATCATTGCGCCTACCATCTCCGCCTCATCGAAGGTAATCTCCGTGTCACCGAAGCAGAGAGTGTTATCGGAGAGGAACGACGCCATGAGATCCTCCTTCGCTTCTTCCGCTACGGATTCCGTGGAATCTCTCGGTTCCTTCATTTTTGATGTGAAATCCAAGGTTGGCTATGACACCCAAGATGAGTTGGATCTCCCCCACGTTGGTAACTGGGAATCTGGAGAAGATCCTGGTGAATTCCTTGTCCCACCTCCCATCTATCACTCTCCGACAGCGAATGCTGCCGAGACCTCTCGTCCTCCTTACGATCCTGAAACTAATTACCTCTCTCCAAGGCCCCAGTTTCTTCACTACAAACCCCAACCTCGTACCGATCTCGAAGATGCAAAGCACCTCAAGGACTCGTTCTCTTCTGATAGCCGTGAAGAATCTCCGCAGAGGTCGGAAGATATCAGTTGCTTCTGCACCACCATCTCCGATACTCTGATAATCCGGGGGAGGGGATGCGGGTGGCGGAGGGCGGAGGGCAACCGGGGGAGGGGGTGTGGGGGATAGAGGGAAGACCTGGGGCAGGGGCACCGGGGCAGGTCGCCGGGGCAAGGGGACCTGGGGCGCTGGGTCGGGTCGGCGGGGCAAGGAGGGGCGCGAGGTTGCGGGGGCCTAGGGGCACAACAGGGGGGAGGAGGCAGGGGTAGGGGGATGAGGAAGATGAAGAGGAGGGGGAGGAGGAAGATGAACAGTGATTGGACTTTTCCATTCATTTGTTTCCATTTAATTCCTGATGTGTCCCTAAAGTTAACGTCCGTTTGCGTTTGGGATGGACGGAAACTAACCCGAGGGGTACAAGTGATATATTTACAAGAAGTGAGGGGCAAAACTGATATTACCAAAAAGATAGGGGCATAACTGATACTGCGATATCTCGGAGGGTCACAAGTGATAAAATCCCTAAAATTTATCATAACTCTACAACAAAGATGTGTATAGATGCAAGTATGTGTAGAATGTCGAACACCGGAAGCAAGCAGGTAGCTCGGGGCAGATGATGCTCAAAAATGAATGTGATGTATTGTCTATATTTTTGTGGGTTTTTTATTTTATATTTTTTAATTTATTTTTTATTTTATATTTTTATATTTTGATTTTTAAATTTCTGGTTTTGTATTTTCTTTTTATATTTTATATTTTTATATTTTCTTTTCTTGTAAAAAGGATATACAACTATATAGGATATGTATATACAAGAGAGGTAAGAGAGAGATAAAAATAGCTAAAAATATTCAAAATACAGGAAATAAAATGTTTTTGTGCTTTTTATATTTTTCTAATGTTTTTGTGATTTTTCTGTGTTTTTGTTAATTTTTTTGATATTTTTAAAGTCAAAAATACTCAAACGAGGAATAAAATAATTGCCTGAGATTAAAATGGAGATGAAAAATAATAAACCGTATGCAAAATTCTCCAAATTACTTTAAAAGACTTTCCAGCTTGTGATTGTGAACTTGCTCCCTTAGCTAATGACTGGAACGTCAGTATGTGAAGCTTCGTCAGAATGTTAAGCGATTAACTTTGCTAGCAAAACGAGGTCTCGAGAGGATGACTAACAAAGGTTGGAGTTCTTTCGTTCAGCCACTCGTCTAGGCATACCTTAGTAGTCCTACGTTAACATTAGTGTAGTGAAGGGACTCTTGGGGAGAGGCTCGAACGTCACGACATTAGTGTGGTTCTTTGTGTTAGCCAATAAAGATAATAAAATATAGAAATTTCAAAAATAGAGAACACAATTTTTAGATCTTTTATGGATTTTATAACTTTTTATGAAGGTTTTTAGAATTTTTATATTTTTATGTGTTTTCTTTTATATTTTTAATGGTTTTTGGTCTGATAGTTGAAGACACAAAAATACACAAAATATATTTTTTTTGGGACTTTTTCAAAAAGGTTTTATAATTTTTATGTACTTTCTAATGTAAACAGAGATGAAAATGCATATTTTTGAATTTTTATAACTATGAAAATGCTCTAAAAATGAAAATCGAAAATATGGCGAACAATGTAATAGGACACAATGAAATATTTTTAAGATTTTTTAGAGATTTATATATGCATGAAATAAATACAAGCAACAAAGAGAAACTACACTACTGGCAAGGGCATTTTTGTAAATATGTAAAAGTTCGAGCGCCAACATGCAATTTTCCCAGATATTTCTAGACCAAAACTAAATAGACAAAAACACAGGGGTATCCCTTTAAAATTGTCAAAGTCACATGTACGGGACACGCGACCTAGCAGGGACTAAAGAACAATTAACAAAAACCCTGGCGGCTAAAACGTAAAAATTATCAAAAATATATCACTTTATAAAATACTTTCTGGACTGAATCAAAATGATAAAAGTAGTGGGTGTCCCCACATAAAATTCCCACACCTTACGTGTGCCAGGCACGTGAGGTGACGTGGACAGGGACCTAGTTGCAAATAATAAAACTACAGGATGTTTTTTGCAAAATTTACAAAATGTAAATAACGACAGATGAAAGATTAGGTCTTAATAAATAAATACAAAACTCTTTAGGTGTACAGGCAAAATACACAAAAGAAGGGGCTTGATCTGACGACTGAATATTCTGCACGTGACACGTGGCGAGCCTACGCACACCGACGCTGGTTCGCGGACGGATGGCTGAGATTAGATCCCAACGCTCGATCTGATGTCTAAAGCGGACTGGATCGGATGACGGAGAGAAGAACTGGGGCTGCAGCTCGATCCGACGGCGGTGAACGATGTTGGAGGAACAGGGAAGAAGGTTCTTCGCAGCGGACTTCCTCGGTGATCACATCCTCCTCTGGTGCTACGAGTAGCTCCAAAAGTACCACGACTATTCCTTGGAGGCCCCTCGACCGACTGGCAGCACAAAAATGGCCAGGCGAGCTCCAGTGCGTCACCGCGAGGTCAAGGAACGTTGGTGTCCCATGTACTTGCAAAGACTCCAAAAACGATCCTTCGCGAGGCCTTAGGTCTCCAGAACCTACAAGAAGCGTTAGTACTCAAGAAAAAGGAGTCCTGGGGCTCTTATTTGGTGGGATGGAGTGGAAGGTGGCCCGGGTGGCGGCAGCTCCGGCAAGGCGGAGGAGGTGGAGCTTCGAGTCGCCAGATCAAGGCTTGATCTAGGTGAGCGAACGGTGGAACGTGGCGAGGAAGTGGAGAGGTAGGAGATGAGGTGGTCTGAAGTGGCATAGGCACGGTGGTTGCACAATGAAAGGTTCGCCCGAGCGGAGCTCCGACGAACTACGAGTGGTGGGATTTAAGCTAAATGACATGATTAAAAATGCAAGAAATGAAACCTAGATTACATCTAAGCTATAAAGCAACGAAAAAGGAAATAAAGAACCTCGATGGCGCACAGCCGCGAGATGAGACATCACGGCCAACCTTGGCCGGAGATGGTGGAACCAGCCCTCGAGGCCTCACTGGACCACACATGAAGATGTTGGAGATTCCCCTGTCACGAGAATTGATCCAAAGTACCAGTGCTGGCCAAGCTTGGTCAAGAAAAGGATTCAAAAGTGAAAGTGAAAATCGGAGGGTATTTTGAACAAGAGGTTGGGCACTCCAAAGATCGAAGTGTAGCAGGCGGCTCAGCGATCCAATACCCAAGAAACGACCTAGGTGTTAATCATGGATATGCATGCATGAAAAGTCATGAAGGGACCATCGCGAAATGGTGCAGGAATCGGCCTCGAAAAATCCACGAAGTGGAGCAAAAATGAGGCTCTGACATACAGCAGACTTCAGTCAGAGAGTTGACCGAGGTCAACCAAAGAATTAATCTGGTTGGTCCACGTGGACCAACCAGAAAATTCCTGACAAAAAAAGGAACGAATTCTCAATTTCAATCCAATAAATGATTTTATTAATTTTAGGTTTCAAAATAAAAGATGTTTATTATTTTATGAATTATTCTATTATTATTTTTATTTATTTATTAGAGGTATAAAATTACAAACTACCTTTTGGGAGCTATATATAGGTATATTCATCTCTATATTTTAATGTTTTATTTTTATTTTTATTTTACGTATTTAATTTTATTAATTTGGTTTATTATTTTATATATTTATAAATTAATTTTGTACACTTAAATATATTTTTATTTTCTTCTGATGTATTTTGAATAATTAAATAAATAGAAGTATTATCTACAGAGGTATAAGTATATGTATTTTACTTATGTGGTTTATACATGTATTTTATTTTTTTTATCTTAATGATGTTTTATTCTTGTTTTAGTATACACATACATTATAAAAAATATTTACAAAATTATTAAAAAAATAAATTTATAAAAATAATGAATAATAAATAAAATGAATATATCGGTACAAGTATACAATAGGGTCCAAAACTCAATTTTCAAATCGTATTTCCAAAAAATATGAAACCACCTTCATTAAATAGGTTATTAAAAGTTATATACAATTAAAGTGATTTTGATACATTTTAAGTTTTTATTTCAGAGATACAGGTCAGGGAAGTTGGAATTCTAAAAACTTATCGAATCATAACTTATTATATGTACATTATTTTTGTATGAAATCAATTTTTTATTTTCTATATTTTATTATCTACAACTTTCATGTTCAAAGTTTCTTTATTTGAGGTATAAAAAGTGAAACGAAAAATAGGTCCCAAAATGAATTAAGAATGAATTAAATAAAAGGGATTTTTATTGTACTTTAGCCCTTATCTTCCCCTAATTTATTCTTTGTCGATCCAGTCATCGAGATGCCTAGGTCTCGGGGTTTGGGTCATAAAATATTTGCAATATTTTATTCTTTTTCTTTTCTTTTTTTTATTCTATAACTTTGGCTTTAAAAATCGCATTTTATACAATATTTACACAATGATGCATGAATACTAAAATGCCTAAATTAAACCTATTTACATGCATTTACTAGGGTTTTTAAGGCTAAAATGATAGAATAAAGATGATGAAACGGAGATTCATCAGAGCTCCACCTACAAGAGGCATGTTTGGAATAGCAGAAATAATTGGAGTTCCTATGCAAAAGTGCCAAATACACGCGATGCTTCACGTAATGAAAACCTGGAATGACCTGTGCGCAGTTTTTAAAAGAGTTCAAGGGGTATGCAATAGGCCCAAAATATATCAGAAATGCATGCACATAGCGCGAGACTGAGACTAAATCAGTGGAGCTTTGGAATATCACGCGTGGCACGATCAGAATAGTGCGATCGGGTTCTAATCGCATGGTTGTGGATCAAATCTCATCTCCAATCAGTGATGATTTGATGCTCTGGGAATTCAAATGTGCCTCGAATCCAGGGATGAGGCATCTCGATCTGAAGATGCTTCTCCTCATATGTTCTTCAAAAGTGTAAATTGATGCTCTAGATTCTCCATATTGTGTTACCCTCTGATGTTGATTGTCGATCAACAAAACTGGTCGAAATAAAGCAGAGGGGATGATCCTTAATAATCTGATTTCAGTTGGGAAACCTGCAAGTGAAGAAAGTTTCTTGATTCGATTTTAAATAGGAACCAACTCAGAAGAACAATGGAATCCAACAACAGTTGTAGTCAAAACTTATCACGTATAGATCGCATGAGCAAGTTAATAGCTAAAAATAAAATAAAATAAGTCCTCATATTTCAGAAATAGTACTATAATTCTCAGTTTAGTTTCATATATCTTAATTAAAAAGGTTAATTAGTGAAAGCGTCTGAACAAACTACTCTACGACTTTCTCTTTTTTCATGCAAAAAAATGGAGTGGCATACATTAAATTTTGACTCCAAATTGACTCTCAATCTCAATCAATTTCTACGATCTCGCTTCTCTCTCTCGTTCGACAGGAACAGAGGTGGAGCCGTTACCTAGCTCCTCTCTCGTCGGAGCTCTCTGGGAAGAAGTGATGCACATGGTGGATGGTTCTGGATCGAGGGGGTTGGGTGCCCTTAAATAGAGGAGGAGAAGAGGAGCTCGTCAAGGAGGTGGTTGGCCAAATGTCCTAATGGCCAACGACCGACCGTTAAGTCATTGGCGATGAGGAAGAAAGGCAGCGTTGGATGGAGAGGGGACCGGGTAAAAAGGAGAACGGGGAGAAAGATTGGAAAAGTAAGAGAGAGAAAAGGAATAAATTAAAATTAAATTTAATATAATTAAATTAAATTAATAAATAGTTTAATAATTATATTAATTAAGGAATAATTAAAAATTTAATTACGTAATTAAATAAATAACTACTAATTAAACAATTGATTTCATATATAATTAAATAACTTAATGACTAATTAAAAATAAATAAAAATTAAATAATAAAAAATAAATTTTAATTTAATTTAGTTAAATAATAAAGGATTAATAAAGTATAGAAATATATAAATTTGCATATATAAAATTATAATAAGTTACAATATATTGTACAATTGCACCAATACAGTCCTGAAATCCATATTTTTAATATTAACTTCGATTTTAGAGAAATTAGTATCATTTTGTAGATAATTAAATAATACGAATTTTAAGACTGAGTTTTCCCAATTCGGAGTTCATACGGCAGAGTTATGAGGTCCGACAAATTTAGGTATCGGTTTCGTGGTTTGGGTTTTATTGTTATTTTGACTTAGTTATATTTTTATATTTGTATATACATTTTTAGAGGACTTTTGGAAAAGAAATTAAGTTAATTGGGTTTATGATTAGTTAATTAAAAATACGGGAAGTTTCTGCATATAGTACATATATACAACGAGGTCCAAACGTCAAAACTCACTCGTTTTATTCTAATAGTTTTTTGATATTTTTAGTAAATAGTATTAAGTATAAAACGAAGTTTAAAAGTGAGTTTGGCCTGTTTGGAGTTTTCTATAAATAGTTATGAACCTTAGAAGACAACATTTACGGCTTTTATGGTTCATTGTGATTAATTATTTTTATGTTGTATTATTTTTCTAATATTTTTATAAAATAATATGTATTTTTGTGAAAAACTTTCATAAAGAAAGTATTTTGATTTGGAATGATATATGTGATAAATAAAATAGGTAAAATATTTATAAAAATGAATAAATATATTTTTATTGTCTTGATTTTTTATCATTGTTATAGGTTAGAATCCTTATCTCCTACGTATTTATTTTTTCATTCTGATCAATATTAACCCCGTCTCGGGGTTAAGATCAGTTTGTACATATTTATGTCCATCCTTCTTTTCTTTTTCTTTCTATCTTTATTATTTTATTTTGAATAAAATAACTATTAAATATATAGTATTATTTTTTGTGGTTAGAATGATAATTAGTTGGAATTAGTGATTATTTACATGCATTTTACCAAGAATATAGCCAAAATGAAAGAATAAAGGCGATGAATCATGGATTTATCAGGTACGTGTTTAATATTTTTCAATCTCAAAAATCCACCATTGGATTTGGATATGTCAATGTCTCCCTTTCCAATTATGCTACAACATTCATCATCTCCTAAATACACCTTTCCAAAATCACATTTCACATAATTTTGGAGGATGTCCTTTTATGGAATGGTATGAAATGAAGCACATGAGTCTATAATCCAAGGCTCACTCCGAGCATCTGCAGCACATATTAAGGCTTCACTATCCTCATCGTTAGTATAATTTACAGTATTCTTACCTTTGTAATCTTCTTCTTTCTGCTTTCTTCATGCCTTGCATTCTATCTTGTAATGTTCCTTTTGATTGCAATTCTAGCAGACCGCAGACTTCGGATCTTTGCATGTAGTCTTCCTCTTGTTGACTTCCCATGGAATGCTTTTGGTTCTTATAGTTCTTCCTACTTTTTCCTTCTGTGTTCAAGGTAGAATTGACGGGTGTTCTTCTCTAGACATCTTCCGTCATGCCTCTTTTCCAATGATAAGACCAGCAACATCCTCCAACTTTAACTTCACAGAGTTAGGGGAGTTGCTAACTGGTACAACTAATGCATTCCAACTATCAGGTAAACTAGAAATGAGTAGAAAGGGTTTTACCTCATCATCAAACATGATCTTCACATGCTCCAACTGGTTGATGGTATTCTTCAGATCATTCAAGTGAGAAGCCACTACGGAGTTCTCGCTTATCTTTAATTTGAAATGTTTCTTCATCAAATACACGTTATTTGACGTGGATGGCTTCTCGTACATATTTTTCAAGCGTTTTGAAAGATTCGCAATGGTCATATCCTTTGTGATATTTAAAGCCATAGAAGGAGCAAGGCTGAACCTTACCTTCCTAGAGCCTTTCAGTGTAGGACCTTCCACTCCTCATCCTTCATGGCTTCAGGCTTCTCCCTTCGATCGGAAGATAGAGATCCTTCTTATATAGAACATCTTTCATATACATCTTCCGGAATGCGAAGTTCGATCCATTGAACTTCTCAATCTTGATCTTCGATTCTTTCACCATCTGTATAAAGGTTGATCTCCGAAAACGCTCTGATATCAGCTGTTGGGGATGGATCCGATCAATCACAAGATGACTAGAACCACAATCTGAGAAAAGAACGCACAATCGTACACGATGAGGATTTATAGTTGTTTAGTGATGTGCCTACTCCACTTAATTACACTAGACTCTCTCTACTATTGTTTGAATGATGGTATATACAATATGTGGTGCCACAAGGCTCCTTTTATACTGCAACAAAAGAATATCAAGTATTCAGCAATACACACCATCATCTCTCAGCCAATCAAGATGCAAGTGTTGGATTGAGCATCTCAGTAATCCAACCCAACAGCTCTCAGCCAATTAGGATGTAGAAGGCGGATCAGAGACATCAGCAATACAGCCCAACAACTCTCATCTAATCATAAGGCATGAGAGAGATCAGTCACATCAGAAATGCTCTCCACTGGTATTCATCTAATCAGTCTTGACATGATAAATCTCAACACAGAAGCACTAAAATGTTGTGCGTGGAGATAAATGAGCAAAGAGAGTGAAGTATTTTTCTTTCTACAACACAATTTTTGATAAGTGTAGGGGCAGACAAATTCTATGCACAACTCCATTTTGTTGGAAAAACATCATTATAGATGGGTATTCACCACATCCATATAACTGAAAATATTTAATTTTGTAATCGAATCAACGTTTAATAATAGTAAAGGAAAGAGAAACAGTTATAAAAACTTCACTTTTATTTGAATGCGAAAGAATTCATGCCATTTGGAAAATCATATTCCAGAACCATGCCAATTAAAACTCGCGGAAGGTAGAGGAATCTTGGTTAGCTTCATAGAATACGAGATGAGTGTTTAGTATAGGAAGAAATGAAACAATGACCAAGTTTCGTCAAAACAATATTATTTAGTTTTGGGTGTTGATGCCCCCGTTTTTCATACCACTATCGCCAGCAGTCACAAACAATGATAAAGGCAGAAGGTGGAATCAAAAGAGTGGAGTTTCAGTGAATAAGGTGAAGACAAGTGATTTTGAATCTACAGAACTACAAAGGATGTTAGATAATGAAAAGGACTTAGTAGTTAGTAGATGATTGTCATTAGAGCGGGCTATCGAGACCAACGAGCTGAGTCAACCCTTGGCTCGGCTCGTTCGAGCCCAGCCGAGCTGGTTTGAGCTCAAGCCCTTATCTAGCAACTTGGGTTTGATAGTCTCGAGCCCGACGCAAGCTTGTTAAGGAAAATTGGTACTTTTTAGTGGAAAAATATTTTGCATGGGTTCAAACTCAAGACCTTCTCTATCTAAACTGTGTTTGTAACGTCCCGGGCTTAGGTACACAGTCCGTTATCGAGGAAAACTGTCCCTGACAACTTGTTGGGTACTGGCTCAGACAGACCCGTTGGCAACCACCTAAAATGCTTAAGCCCAAGTTGTCAAGTAGTAATCCCCACCACTTATAAACCACACCCACACTTCGTGAGTTTTAGGTATGGCACTATGTTTGGGGTTGTTGTGTTACAGTGTTCCTTACCTGTAGGCCACAATTCAAATTATAAACAAAATCTTAATTATAATATATATAGTAACATTCCATTTGCTTATAAAAAAGAGAAAAATTACTAATTTTCTAATGCATGGGCCAGAGGCAAATGTTTGGACGGGAATGGGATTTTGAGAATTAGGTCTTGACTCGTAACTCTTGGGAGTAGCAAAGTTAGTGGAGGAAAAATTGCAAAGAACTACTTTTATTTTATTTATTTTTATATAAGTATTACATGTATATGTGTGTGTATGTATATATTCCTTATCGAGGCCCTTGTTGAGTTATCGAGCCGAGCGAGGCTCGGCTCAGGCTTGGCTCGTTAAGCTATCGAGCCCAAAATTCTGTCTCGGAGCCTAATGAGCCAGGCTCACAAGCCCTTATCGAGTCGAGCCTGAGCTTAGTTCATCTAGCTGTGACTCAATAGCCAACCCTTGCCACGTAAATATGACTAATTTTCATCTTAATATGGACAAAATTTGACTTCATGTTAATACATTATTGTCATGTTAATACTGCTGGGTTTCCACAATGAATAGCACTATGTATAGATACATCCACTAGTCTTTTGAGTGTTATTATCGTGAACAATGTTTTGGGATATTATGATGTTGGAGATAAGGTGAATATAATTTGTTTTTCATGCATAAACGAGGGTACTTATCAAATCCAACCGAGAAGAAAGAGGTGTGATTAGATTCTATAATTTGCGCTTGAGACCTTTTAGGGATCTTTCTAATATGTAGTGATCTTCAGACAAGTATGGCAACATTAGTAAATGAAAATTTGAATTAATATACATTAAATTCTGAAAAACTAGACAAGATTCAGAAATGGAATTCATATGTTAGATTTATATCTTGAGATTGAATTGTATATATTTCTTAATTGATTTAGATCTTAACGTATATAATTAACTTTATTACATTTGTTTCTTTTTAATTTACTTTATTATTGAGTTTAAATAAATTACATAAAAAATAAAAATCCAAAAAATAAATAAAAAATATCATAGAAAATGTCATGCTCTATCTTTGTATACATAGTATGCATATACACTTCCTCTATTCCTCAATTATTAAAAATACAGAATATTATATTATTTATATAATACTTTATTCAATTTTGTTTTGTTATTATCTTTATTTAAAATGAAAGAACATAAATCAAAGCCATAAAAGAAAGTATTTTATGTTTATAAAATACCACAAAAACTGAAATTTGTATAGATGAGGTCTTTTGAGTCTAATCCCTTAATGAAAGTTGTAGATATCATTAAGACGAGTAATTTCATGAAGAAAAATTTTATTTTTGAAGTTTATATTATTTTATTTAGATTCATCTTTTAGTTTTGCTTTCTGATTTTGCTTGTAGGGATAGTGCCATATCCTAGAGCCACCATGTGTTGCGTCTCCCCACTAAAACCCACCTCTTCTTTGGTTGTTGGATCTGAGAAGATCCAAGGTCCAGAACCTTTCATTCACCCCTCTTTAACCGTGGTCTTCAACTAGCCCCATGCCCAATGAGCGCTCTTCACCTAAGATTTGGGAGTTGGAACCCCGATCAACTTTCCCAATGACCCTTGTCTAAGACACACCCCCTTATACCTCATTGACAACTGCTCATATCAAAGATTTTAACATTGTCGACCCCAAACTTTCTCAACAACCATCCTCCTTCATCGACCCTTGTTATTAATCGAGAGATCGGTGGCTATCGAGTCTATGATGCTAATAGCTATACCAACTCCAATACATATAAGCAATTATGCTAGACGATCTCCTTGCGGACTACCACATTGATGCCTTCGCCCTAAATCTTTGCGGTGGTGGAGGAAGACCCTCCAGACCCTAGGAGAATCTACGCTAGCTGATAATCTCATATACTACTCATAACAACACCTTCGTACAAAACCTCAGATCTATGAGGTGGTGGTGGATGAAGTGCTTTCCCATGTCCATCCTTTTTCTTTTATCAAGTGCTAAACCTAAACGCACAATAAATACCAATACCATTACACTTCCCCATCCTATATACACCAACATAGGCTTATCTTTCTCATCATTACATTCTTGCGACAAATAGTCAATGACCATTTATTCAATCGTGGAGACCATTGAAAGACCCCGCCCAGTATCAACCCATACCCATCAATATTCCAACAAAAATACTGGCAACATATCAATCATCATCTACCACCATGAGGTTCTCGATTCCACATTTCAACAATGAAGCCTGCCTCATTGTTCTTGCTTCTGAGAAGATTATCTGTCCCTCCTATCGAACAAATATCATACACTGCCCCATTCAGCACTTACTAAATAACAATCCAAATTGTTTCTATCCAATACATACCCATCCTAGATCACATTTACAATCCACCACCATGACTTCATATCTTACCCACATTTATTACCCCTCAAGTATTATTTGTCACAGAACATCTTAAATTAACCAGACCATAAAACCCAGATCCAACTTCTACTTTCATTAGGTCCAGTTTATCCTGGTTGTCTTAATATTTGCATCAATTGCATCTCATCCCCACATCCAACCATACAATACTCCAGCTCCACACAACTCCACCACAACACCATAGAATTGTCACTTTGAAGTAGTTTTGAAGTATTTTCAGTGCTCTAAAATAGAGAGCACTTAGAGATTTAGTAGGTTTGTGTTAAGATGGCTCAACCGAATGCACATTAGTGCACACCCCTTCCTTATTGTAAAGTTAACATCGAATAATTATCTACTTTGGAAAATTGAGTTGTTACCATTGTTATATTGAAATAAATTTATTGTACTCATAGAAGGCTCGGATGCATGTCCTATACCACTTTCCTTCGCTCCCTCCTCTAGCACATTGTCTCATGTGGTAATACAAGATGACACCGATATTGAAGTATCAATTCAAGCATGGCATGCCCTTAAAGAAGCCTTCTGTACTCCTCATGCTAAACTAATTCAACTAAGAATGTCAAACTAGAGCCTAGAGAAAGAAACTGATAACATTGCAACATTCCTTAATAAAATAAAATATGTTGCATAATGAACTCGATGCCTATGGTCATAAAATGGACACGACATGGCGACCATGCCACACTCTATCTTTGTCAAACGGTATTAGTTGTATCCGGAGGACAAGATGTGATGCATCACTTAATACGTTTGTTGGGGTCACGACCTTCAAGTATTCTTTGTGGATGCCCGTCAGTACATGTGCAATTCCTTACAACTCTTAACTTACCTAGTCATCATGGAATCTCACCTATGAGACAACAATATTTATAAGCCATTGTGAAATCACATCCATGAGACAATCTCAAACTTAAGTAATTATGAAATATCACCCACAAGGAACAATAATCGTAACCATGAATATTGAGATAGGTGCCTCTAGCAACTTATTGAGAGTCTAAAACATATCATGTGACTATACATCACACGATGCGATACTCAAGCGTTCCATCACTGACAAGTGTACTTCATTACCCTAAGTCCATTTAAATATCTTATGATCCGTTGAACATTTACGTTATATGTGTATTGCATCATAAGATCATTTTTGAAGAGGACATGTACCAACCCGTGTCAAAGGAACTTTGAAAGCCATCCATTAATGTGTACTCACGATTAATTTCTTCAAGTATGTTCCTTAGTGTTTAATGGTTCCGTCATTGATGTAACCATTGGTGTATTTATTTGTGTACTAGTTGTTATCTACTCTCTCCCTACTACTCTTCTATTTATAGGCCAAATGGGATTTTGAGATCGGTTCCAATCATTCCTTTTTCACTAAAATACTCGTAACATGAGAGGAAATTCAAAATCTATTGTTCTTGGTCTCGGGGGAAAGGTCTCAAGTGGTTATACAAAGTGATGTAGTCATTTAAGTCATTTGGAAATCAAAAACTCCATGTGTCATAACAATGGATTCAGACTCATCTTTGGTCTTTACTAAAAATAACATTATAAATAAAGTGTTTCTTATTATCTCTTAGTAAAACTACATTAAACCCATAGATATTCGTGCAATTAATATTTAAAGTCTTCGTATTTGTGGAAGTAGACTAGAATGATTTGTTTCGTTGTTTCACATATTGCACATTTCTATCAATGGCATGTTCAAGGATTAATTCCAAATTAATTATTAATTCTTTTAATATAATTAAATCCGTATGCCAAAGCGACACTTGGCACAAAATTAAATGATTCTATATTACTAATCACATAATTAGTAAACAGTCATTACATTACCTGAAAAATGTTGATGTAATGTACTATGACATGCATCGTGATTTTCTATAATTATAATAGTTATAAGGGATTTTTACACCCATAACCTTGAGTAATATCTCAATAACATTCATAGCCATGCATAATCGTGAATTATATGAGAAACCTAGAGTAATGCTTAACTCTTACGTTACATGACCTTTTGTTATATTACGTTTGGGATATTCGTTATATTTGATGGTTTCTGTTGAGAAAGTAAAACTACCCTAAAACTCATTCTAATTTACAAAACATGCCATCTTCTCTGCCCAACACCACCTACTCCTCCCATGCTTCGAAGACCGTCCAACCCCTCCTCCCTCGAGCAGAGCTCGCTGCCGCCGATCTCCTCCTCGAAGCCTCGGGTCGATCCCCCTCCCTCCGAACATCGCTCGACGCCGTCGAGCTCATCCTCGAAGCTTCTGGCTGAGCTTCTCCTCCCGTGTCCCGCGACACTCCTTCCCGAAGCCCTCCCACCCCCGGCATGCTCACAGGCTCCCCTGCCCCCCCCCCTCAAACAGAGCTCGCCACCCTCGAGCTCCTCCCTCCCCCCACCATGCCCGCAGGCCCGTCGTGTCCCCCCCCCCCCCCAACAGAGCCTGCCACCCCCGAGCTCCTCCCTCCCCGAACAGAGCTCACCACACCCGAGCTCCTCCCTCCCCCTGCCATGCCCGCAAGCCCGTCGAGTCCCTCCCTCACCTGCGATCCCCTGTCTAGGTTGACTTCCCCCACGTCAAACTCTGTAGACCCCTGGATGTTCCGCCGCAACACCCCTGCACGGTCCCTGCTAGCTCCCTCCTCGGACCCCGCCGAATTCCACCATTGATGGGATATTTTTTTATTTAAATTAATCTCAGACATTAGATCGTTGATTGGTTAGATTAACTCAATCATCTGGTTGAGTTAATGAAGTAATGTGAAGGAATGTTATGGATGTAAGACGGCACACTTCTTGAACGTAATTCACGATTATGCATGGTTATAAATGTTATTGCGATATTACTCATGGTTATGGGTGTAAAAATCCATATTTATAACAATTGAGCAAAAGCAATGAATAGTGATGGACTTTGATGAATGACTAGATAATGACGATATTTGGGATAAAAATATAAGTTGCTTTGCAAAATACGGATCATTCTCTGTTCTACTTCTAACTCGGAAACGAAAATAAGGATAGCTTTGCATTATTTATTGGGAGTTTTAATGACCTAAGTACTAAATATTATAATTCGACGAAGAACATCCCATGTCTCAAACTAAACCAAAGAGTTTGCGCCTTCTTTCTCTTTAAATTTGTTTTTGTGCTATTTTTTGGACGCTGCCAAATGCTTTTTTCCGATTTTTCTGTCGTTTAAGATTTGTATGATTTCTCTTGCAGATATTCGAGAGGGAGAGGCTGAGCGGCCACTATGGCGTGCTTGCCTATGTGATCTCCCATACCATCTCGTCCGCTCCCTTCCTGATCTTCGTCTCCGTTATCCCCGGTATCATCACGTACTTCATGGTCGGCCTGCAAAGAACCTTCCTACATTTCTTCTACTTCGCGCTTGTCCTCTACGTGCTCATGACGATTGTGGAGAGCCTCATGATGATGATCGCCTCTATCATCCCTAACTTCCTATACGGAATCATCACGGGCGCCGGCGTCCAGGGTATCATGATGCTCACCAGCGGATTCTTCCGGCTGCCGCATGACATCCCCAAGCCTGTTTGGAAGTATCCAGTTCACTACATGGGCTTCCACAAGTACGGGGGCCAGGGTTTCTTCAAGAACGAGTTCTTGGGGATGGTGTTCCCCAACAGAGAAGGAAGCTACCCACAAACGTTGACTGGTCTGCAGATAGTGAGTGGCCTCTACCAGATGGAGGTTGGCTATACCAAGTGGGTTGATCTCGCTGTGCTGGTCAGCATGGTCGTCGTCTATAGGTTCTTGTTCTTCGCCGTTCATAAATTGAACGAGAAGTTCTTCCCCTGGATGAAGGCCAAGTTTCGTCGAGTTTGGACGACAATTATAAGGAGGTTTAGCTTCGCCGCCAACATAAACAGCCTTTGTTGTGTTTGATAAGCACGTGGTTCTATTATGGAGATAAACTTGCTTGAGATTTGTGAAACATATTATTTGTATGTTTATTTTATAAATTTTTCAACAATGGTAAATTCCTTCCAGAAAAGGAATATATTGCCTTTTTATGTTATATGTTTCGAACTACAAAAACAGCTTCACGTCCCTCAGCTCTCCATGCCTGGCCTCTCCGACCTCTTCACCTCCCAACCATTCCACACCCAGCCTTTCCACCCTTCGACTTAGCTGCAGCCATCGTCGAGGCTTCAGGTAGACCTGACCAGTGGGTCGGGGTCTGCTTGCCTAGCCCTCTCATGGATAAGACTTAGGTCAAGGAATTTGAAGAAAGGGTCGACCCACCTTTTGGTATGTTTCAAATGGATGGGCCATGGACATGTGCCCAAAAGCTCAGCATAACCCGCAAAAAATGATAACATGCGTTGAAAATTATATTCTACAAATACACTCATATATAATGTAATATAAATCATGTTTTCATATAATGGTTACTTAGATATAAATATCTTAAACGATGCTTAAAAAAATATTTATCTATATAAATTACATATTGAGATTTAGATATAATGTAGATTTAGCCCATGGCCCGGCCCGGTTCAAAGCCGGATCGGGTTTGGGCTTTCAAATATAGCCCATGGGTCGGCTTGACTCGAGCCTTCGATCGAGGATGTTGTAACATTGGCCCGTTTAGCCCGACTGGTCGGCTAACCTAGTCTGCACTTTGGCCAAGTCTAGCTTCACTTATATATCTTCTACTCTCTCTATGTATGTAACATGCTACGGTGTTTTTCACCTTTAAGTTAAGCTAAACACCTCTGACTTTCCCCCCCAATTGCGAAGTGTAATTGAGCACGGTTGTCTTGGATGTACCTTATGTTTCTACTTGTTCCCTCTTTGCCCTGGCTTATATGAAGATTTACCTCTGCTCCCGGCTACATCTTGGTGCTTGATGTGATCAATTGGTGCATAAGAATCGATGAAGTTCAAAACAAATCAAGCCTGATCCATTCTAAGGGATTGAACAACTTCCAAACTGCAGGCCTAAATATGTACTCATCGACGAGCAGATCAAAGGAGAGAGAAGGAATGTCTGGCACTCCTAGGAAGTCCACTCGCCACCCATAGCAAAAACTCTGGAGGTCTATTTGGTTGTTGAGTTGGAGTGTGTTGAGTAACCTGATTTGAATAGTAATTGTTTGGGATGGAGGGTTGTAATAAAGAATGTGATGTGATACACTATGATTTGTGATAGATTTCCAACCCAAGAAAAGAGAGAAGTAAAGCGCTCTACCTCGAGGTATCTCGGTTACCAAACGAGCCCTGGGTGCGTTGTTTTGTTTCTCTTTTTATTTTTGTTGTTTTGATGCAAATACGATAGTGGTTAGCGGTCCTGGTTAGGTTTCTTTGGGGCTTTCCTTGCTATTGTAAGGAGTGTTTACTCCTTTTAGGTTTCCTTAATGGGAAAACATATCTTATCTTGTAACACTAGAGTCTTCAATGGCCATCTTATGATTGATAGAGTCTTAAGACTCCTTACATAACAGTCGGTGAATATTTTCTTTGCTCAGGAAACTAGCATAGTGCTACGCCTACCTATCTTTTGAAAATATCCCTGCAGGATGGAACTCTTGTCACAAGGCGGCGACTGGTAAAGTGGAGGCCTAATCACACTTTGGAACTCTGATTCATGTGAAATCCTAAGGGACCGGTTCTTCTGCACTACTGCAGAGGCCGGTTGTAAAAGAGGGTGTGGAACGAGCTGTTTAGATCAAGATCGAACGATTCACACGAAATCAGGGTTTTTTAAGCCCATACCATGTGAACCGCTCGATCTTGATGGAGCGATTCACGCCGCACCTACCTTTACATCCGGACTCTGCAGTACTGGAGAGGATCCATGCTAAAATCCTAATTCCTATAGCTTTGACTTCGGGATTGTCCCAGTTTTTCTAGAACACTTAAAATGGCTCACGGCGGTTAACATTTACGGTTCAGCAAATCATACTTATAAAGACCACTTAATTGATACCTCTTTTAACATTTGTGAGACACACAAGGATGTGTTGCTTTTTGAAGATTTTAATGTCATATCCCTTTGTTATGATAGTTCATCCACTAACGTAAATGTTCACTTTGCATCGCGCATGAATGAGTGGCGTCATAAGTTTGACCTTTTGGAAATCAAACCAAGGAATTTGAACTTCACATGGACTGGCTGTATGGCGCGACTCGATAAATGCTTCTACTCGAGGTCCCTAATATGAGATCGAGTTCCTTAGGGACTTCCTTATTAATTTATCAAGAACTTTCTCGGATCACTACGCACTACTACCTACTTTATGATAGCAGCTGCAGACCACCATGCACCTCCTTTAGATATGAAAACATGTGGATGATGATGTATGAATATTTTCCTTCTATTATAAGAGATGATCGGTCCCAATGCACATCACTGGGACAAAAACTCAAGCATACGAAAAATCCATTGTTTAGTGGATGCACTCCCATGCCCCACATATAAGAACTAAACTCCTTGAGATGGAGGAGAAAGTGACTAGGCTCCAAGGAGTGGTTGAACAACAACCAACTAATAATGAAGCTTGCAAAGACCTCAATGTGGCAGTCATGACTTATAAGGATATGGAAGTCAAAATATATCAACTTATGCGCATGGCAATTAAACAAGAGTGGGAAAAAATGGAGGGAGACTAATTCCAAATTCCTGCACTCCCAAGCTTAAAAAGGAGAGCGAGAAGCATAATAATAGCGAGGGCTCCCTTGTGATGAATCATGTTGCCATTGAAAAAACACATTGCTGACTATTTCTCCTAAATTTACATCTCTATCCATAGGGAAGAATGCCCCTTTAATTTCACAAATAGAGGATATGTTCTTATGCAAGAAGTCTACGATGGATTTCAAAGCTTTGTAATAAGAAAAACAGTCTTCCATCTGAAAAAAAGGATAAAGCTCTGGGACCTAATGGTTTCTCACATAATATTTTTTGAAGATTTTTGGGATACATGACCAAAATTGATCTCTGTGACCTCTTTAGGAGCTTCCGACCTACATGGATGAAACTCCTCAGATCCCAATGGAAGGTCGTATCGCGATATATAAGCGATATATTGGTATCGACAGGTTACTAATATATCGTCGATATTTGACCTTCCAAGGCCATTTTATTTACAATCTCGGTTCGATATCGACAATATGGCGTCGATATATCATTGATATATCGACAATATATCGTATCGACATGGTACCGATATCGATATGACCATCCTTTAGCCCAAAAAAGGTATGGAGTGATTAGATAAATATAACCCGGGCAAAAAAATCAATGGAATAGTGCTGAAAGCCTTTCGAAAGTGTTATCGGAACTTTCTCCTTAACAATCTTAGGCATCTTGACTTTAGGTATAACTTCATTCGCTCTATTGAAAAGTTACTAGTGACCACAAAGCTCTCAGTGAACAATCGAAATACAAAAATCTTTATGCCCACTAAGGGCCTGTTTGGTTGCAGGGTTGGGCAGGGTTGGCCCAACCCTAGTTACTATTCAGAAGGGTACTTCCTCCTCACAGATTACTATTCACCCTTCCCAACCCAGTCCAACCCAACGCTGCCCAACCCTGCAACCAAACAGGAAGAGTCTAAGGTAGGGGTACCCTTCATTGCATTTTCTTCTTAAATTAATTATGTTCATTCTTCAAAGGATATTCTACTTTTTTATGAAAAAGAGGATATTCTACAATGACAAAAAAGTAGCGGAATTAGAGACTTCATAATAACCGATCAGAAGGTGGTGGTCTCTACTCTGATATACGCTGATGACATTAATATTCATTTAAATTGACGATGTAACAATGGAAATCACCTTCAATATAATTAAAATCTTCTCCATGTTACCATGACCGGAGGCTAACATAGGTTTTTGTGTTGCGGGATTTCTGCAGAATGATTGGCCTATGGATTACTTGGGTCAATACCTCCATTTCAAAAGAATAAATGAAAATTTTTGGAACATGGTTATTGATAAGCTAGAGAAAAAATAGCTAACTTGAGGAACTACCACCTCACTGGTTCTTCTAGGTGTATCCTTACTATTACAACTATATCGCCTATAGTCACACACGCTTCATCACTCATGTTCATACTGTCACATCCCCACGGATCTACGATACTCAGGAACCGTCCTTTAAACACCACATTCGCATTCAAAACATGCATTCATCATATAACTTAATGTGTAAGGACAAGCAATCAAGTAAAAAAAAAAAGAACTAGCATGAGTTTCCATTTTATTTACATAACCACATGATATAACAAAAGAAGTACCAAATATACCATCTCCACGAAATAAACATAACAGGTATTGCATTAGAGTATATATCTATGTATAATCCTTATCTCTCCGAAAGTACTAAAGCTGAGGTAAAGCGATCACTACAAAAAACCACCAATATGCACCCTATAGGGTGCAGTTGTGTCCAGCAACCTCTCAACAACAAAGTCGCTTACTACCACGACGGTGGATCCTACGATCTTGTTGAACTGTATGGAAGAGGAATATATTATGAGCAAAGTTGTAAAAAAAAGGTTTATTAAAGTTAGATGTAAAGTAGGAATTATAACTAAAAAAGTAACTAGCCATAGAAACTATAGCTGGAACAGAAAGGATGAACTAAAAAAAGTACATAGTAAGCATGAACACACATACACACACAGACACACACACACATACACACACACACACACACTCTCTCTCTCTCTCTCTCTCTCTCTCTCTCGCAAGTGAACTCTACTACCAATGAATTTCAAGGCTTAGGTTATTATGTCTCATTAAGGTTGTTATCATCAATATCACTGCCGAACATTCTTATTAGTGAAGGATATATTCTTTGGATAGCAATGAAAGAAAAGGAGGCTTTCAATCAAACTTCTTTTCAATGAGTGGGAGTCAGATCCAGTTATTGATTTGAACAAAACTAGTATTATATGCATCCCACATTATTTGAATTGTGCTCCGCATTTTATCCTCCACCTGCTCGCAATTGTTCCAATTGGTCTAGTAATCTCTCATTTGTCTGCTCAGATTTTGTTGATATAGCCAAAATCTACTTAAGTACATCATCTTTGCCGTCATCTTCTCTATTGGAGGCATCTCTTCTTCATCTTCTTTTATTGAGATTGAAAAAGGGATTTGTGTAAGTACTCAAAGCATAAGAAGATCTAGAAACATCGAGGAGAGGGTCAACCTTGGTGTGAGAAGAAAAGCGAGGATTGTTTTGGTTCGAATTAGATCTAGGAGAGTTATCTTGGTTCCAAGATGGTCCTGAGTAGGAGTCATTGTAGACCCAGAAAGACATGAGGTTTGATGAGTTCAACAAGAAGTTCGCAAGGTCCAAACAAAAATCTCTCCAATCCTCCATCTTTGATGTCAAGAGATACAAATATGAGTACAGAATCGAGTCAAGAGTGACGTGGAATGGTGCTAAAGGGAAGTTTTTGAATGCACACAATCTAATACGCAAAGCAAACCTCGAGTTCACTAACTTCACATAATGAAAGCCACAAAGGTCCATCCAATTATCTTTTCAATTCTAATTTGGTGATAAAACAATCTTTACACTCATTACATACATGTTGACCTGACGTCTAAATGCGGTTATATTATTCCTCAATCAGATTAGTGATCTTCACGGGCGGTCGTGTTATATCACACCTGATGAATCTTCGTTTCATCATCTTTATTCTATAATTTTGGCCTTAAAAATCCTAGTAAATGTGTGTAAATAGGCTTAATTTAGGCATTTTATCATCCATGCATCATTGTGTAAATAGTGTGAAAAATACGTTTTTTAAAGCTAAAATTATAGATTAAAGAAAAGAAAAGAAAAGAAAAAAAATAAAATATTGCAAATATTTTATGATCCGAAACCTTGAGACCTAGGCATCTCGATGATTAGTTCGACAAGGAATAAAATAGGGGGAGATAAGGGCCAATATACAATAAAAATCCCTTTTATTTAATTCATTCTTTATTCATTTTTTGGACCTATTTTTAGTTCTACTTTTTATACTTCAAATAAAGAAACTTTGAACATGAATGTTGTAGATAATTAAATATAGAAAAATAAAAATTGATTTCATACAAAAATAATGTATAGATAAAAAGTTATGATCTGAATAAGTTTCCATAATCCCAACTTCTCAGACCTGTATCTCTCAAATAAAAACTCAAAATATATCAAAAATTGTATATAACTTCTAATAATATATTTAATGAAGATGATTTCATATATTTCGGAGTTACGATTTGAAAGTTGAGTTTTGGACCCCTATTTGTATAGATATATCGATTAAAATATTCATTTTATTTAGTATTCATTATTTTTGTAATTTTATATTTTTATAATTTTGTAAATATTATTTATAATTTATGATTATATTAAAACAAGAATAAAAACATATAGAAAACATCAAAATAAAATACTTGCCTAAAATACATAGATGAAATACATATACTTACACCTATATAGATAATACAACTATTTATTTAATTGCATAAATTACTTCAGAAAAATAAAAAAATTTATTCAAGTGTATAAAATTAAGTTATAAATATATAAAATAATAAAATTAAAAATACAAAATAAAAATAAAAGATTAAAATATATAGACAAATATACATGTACATAACCCATAAAAGGTAACTTATAATTTAAATCCTTTAAAAAATAAATAAAAATCATAATAAAATAATTTAGAAAATAATAAATATTTTTTATTTCATAATAAAAAATTAATAAATTCATTTGTTATTTTTAAATGATTTTAGAAAATATTTTTCCAAGCTTTTTCCTGGTTAGTCCACGTGGACCAACCGGGAGGGTCAGAGAGTTGACCCGCGGGTCAACTCTCTGACCCCCGCTTGTCCTTTGTCTGACACATTGGTTTTCACCCCGATTTTTCAAGACTCTCTCTCTCTCATCCATTTGCGATACGTTCTTCATGACTTTTGTTCCTCGAAGATCAGTGATTCACGCCCTTGTCTCTCATTGGGCTTCGATTCGCTGCATCACCCCTACCACTTCGATCTCGGAAAAACCCCCCTTGACTTCCCTTGGATTTTTGACCACTCTTCCACCTGCGAAACTCAATCCTGGGAGCTCGAGGACCTTCCTAGTGACAACATGAGGGGAGTGCACCCTCCAGGAGCGATCGCGGGCATTGAATCGAGCGACTCCACCTCGCCGGAGTGTGCCGCCCAAGCTAGCTGCGAGCATCACCTTGGTGAGTTTCATCTTTCTTATTTTGTGCTCTTCTAAATCGTTAAGACATCCGTAGTTTATCCACATGTATCTCGATCATCGATCTCATCCAAAATGGCACAAAATCACCTCGATTTTTCGTCCGGCCGAGCTTCGGATCCTTCCGGCCACTACCGATCAAAACCAGATGTTTCCTCCACTCGTTTTTCCCACTAGAGGGTCGCGACAGTTTGCCCGTGACCCTCGTAACATTTCCTACAGGTCTTGGAAGAAGAAGACTGCATGTAGGCGATTTGCACCACGTTGGAGGCTTCTTGAGCCTCTCCTCAACTTCACTGTCGCAGGAGCACTCCTGAGGTCGCCGGTCGATTTTGACTCCTCCAGACGCCAGAGGACCACTGCAGGACCATCAAGCGCCAGTTTTGAGCACGAAAGTCCACCGGAGAGGCGCGATTTGGCCGGTGGAAGTCCGATGCGGCAGACCTTCTTCCGCATTCGTCAACCAGCCCTCGCCACCGTTGGATCTTGAGGTCTCCCCAGAAGGCACAGCTGCCGTCGGATCTTTCTCCACATCAACCGTTGATCGCCATCGTCAGATCTGATCGTAACCGTCCGCGTGAACTGGTATTGGTCGTTCAGAGCTTGACACGTGTCCAAGTGACCTCCATCAACCGTCTGATCGCTAGGCCGTGGGTATATTGCACCCCTGCCCTTGCCATTTTGTGTATTTAATTAATAGTATATAATCCTTCATCTGGGGTTCTATATTTTTGTAAATTTTGCAAAACCCCCCTATCCTTTTATTATTTGCATATATGCCCTCGGCCACGTCAACTCACGTGATTTGTGCACGTGAGGTGTGGGGTACTTTGTGCGGGGACCCCCAGTTGTTTTGGTTATTTGTATTTGACCCTGAATCTTTTTAATTAAAGTAATAATTTTTGTGAAAATTGCAAGTTAATCCCTCGAAGTTTTGTTAATTGCAAATATGTCCTTGCCAGCACGTGTCAGTCACGTGCGTTTTTGGCTATTTTGTAGGGCCACCCCCGGGTTCTGTCTATTTCTTATTGGTCCAGAAAAATTTTTAATTAGTTGTTTATTATGTGGGAAAATTGCATAGTGACCCTCGTACTGTTGCATATTTACAAAAATACCCCTACTAGTGTGCATTTTCTTTTTGTTTTCTCTATTTATTTCACGCGTCTATAAATTTCTAAAAAATCTCAAAAAATAAACATAATTTCTTGTTTAATTGAACTTTGACTCCATATTTTTATTTTTCTTTTTTGAGCCTTTTTATTATTTATAAAAATTTAAAAACATGCATTTTCATCCCTATTTGCATTAGAAAATCCATAAAATTATAAAAAACTTATCGAAAAATCCCAAAAAATATAATCCATTTACTTTTGTATGTTTTACCTTCAGACCAAAAATCACTAAAAATCTAGAAGAAAATCCTAAAAATTTAAAAACCCCTAAAACCTTCATAAAAATATTGAAAATCCTTAAAAAACCCGGAAAAATCTAATTTCCATGTCGTAATTTTCTCTACTCTATTATATTTATTTTAAAATTAAATTGGAGAATTTTTTACTCTGTTTGGTATTTTTCATCTCCATTTTTATTCCAAATCTATATTTTGTTCTTTATTTTGAGTATTTGTGACTTTAGAAAATACCAAAAATAGGAAAAATACAGAAAAATCACAAAAACATTAAAAAATATAAAAAAACATTTTATTTCCTATATTTTGAATTTTTACCTATTTTTATATACATTCTACCTCTCTCTTATCTATATTGTATATTTACTCCTTATATAATTTTATATCCTTATTAAAATATATATAAAATATAAAATATGAAAAGAAAATACAAAATCAGTAAATTAAAAATCAAAATATAAAAATATAAAATAAAAATTAAATAAAAAATATAAAATTTAAAACCCACAAAAAGTCTCAACTTGGCTCAGTGCTTGAAAAGATATTGGGTGCTTGATTTTTATCTTGCCCGCTTAAAATGAAACAAAGTAACTACATGTGAAGGACTTCTATGCAATTTTCAAAACCTACTTGAGGTATTTGCCTAATTTTCTAGTAGCGAGATTTAATTACGAGTTGACTCCAGGAATCTTGCAGGGATCGATGCACAATTTGCCAACTCCCCATGTGAAGTGCTGTCAGATTGTGTGGTTGAGATGTGTTTGAATGGCTTTGATGCAGATGAAAGAGAACCAAGGGCTGTGATCTCCTCTCCCTCTGACGGTTTAGATTAGAAGGTCCATCCTAATCGTAGGGCATCGGTAGTCCAAGTCCTACGACCTCGTCTTCTCTGTAGGTCCGCGGTGATGAAGAGGGTTTCCTCCATCTCTGATCCAGAAGAAGGATATACTAACTCGAGGAAGGATCTATGGAGAAGATATGCCGTGGTTGAGAACCGAATTGAAATGTTGGACTCAGTCGATGCTTTTAATCCCCTCTTCCTCCAAAGCTTAGATTTGCACCTCGGACCTGCAAGTTGAAAGATGATGTTGCTCAAGTCCAAGATTCGATGTCGTGTTAAGCTTCAAGAATGGAGGGTGAGGCAGAGGGCTCCTGTAGCGCAGTGAAACAAGGAGCAAGTATCGGGTGGCGTCTTCACTGTAGATGAAGGGAGATCTGGAAGATAGAGAGAAATGAAGGGGAAGAAGGGTAATGCACAGAGAAGGTATCGAGACCCAACAACCCGCTTGTGAAGGTATTACAACAGTAGACATCGTGCCTACTAGATCTCGCTGCTTCAAAGTATGGGGGCTCGCTGTCGCTCTGCTGTATCCCCTTTGCGTTGTCACAGCAGAAGGTCCACGGGCTGGGGCTCTCCTCTCGCATATGGCAATTGATACGATTTGGGTTTGGTCATGGGTTTTGATGGTTCGGGTGTTGGGTTTTTCCTGGTTCTCGGATGGTTGGTTAGGATCGAAGTTCGGTCGATGAGGGTGGACAGAGATAGGATAAGGGAGAGAGATGGTCGTTGAGGCGTTGCTGGGGAGGGCCAAGGTTGACGGGAGGAAGGAGATGGCCTCACAATTGTTGGATCTTCCTAGATCCAACGTCTAGGACGCAGAACCACTAGGAATGGGAGAAGAAAGGAGAAGGTAGTTAGGATGAGAGGAGGCGGCATGTGGTCGCTTTAGGAGCTCCTAAAAAATTTAAAAAAAATAAAGGAAATTCAAAATAAATGGAAATAGATCTAAACTAAAAAAAGTGCATGAAAATTGTTCTCGTTGAGACATACAAGTTTCATGAAGAGACCAATACTAAAAGACATCGTTCCTAGAAACCAAATGTTTTGCGGTACATTATGTACATAAAATACTTGATTTTTTATTTTTACAAAATAATTATATTTGTAATAAAAGAACATTTCAGAAAAATAAAAGGAATGTTTTTGAACATTAATCCATTTTTTGGTATTTTTTATAATGAAATATTTCACATTTAATGCGGGGTAGGGGAAGGGGTCGGCTCAGCTCCATGGCCCTATGCAGGGTAGGGGAATGGCTCGGTTCGGCTTCACGGCTCTATGCGGGGTACGGGAACGGCTCGGTTCGGCTCCACGACTCTATGTGGGGTAGGGGAACGGCTCGGCTCGGCTCCCCGCCCGCCCGCCGTCTGCAGCCGCCGACCACCGCCTGCCCGCTGTCTGCAGCCGCCGGCCACCGCCCGCCCAGTATTTACATATTCAAAATCATTTCTTTTCTTTGATTTTTTTGGATTTATTTTTTTGTGGATTTTTTCAAAAGCAAATTTCAAAAAAATAAATGGAAAATAACCAAATCGAAAAGAGTTAATTTTTTTTACATAAAATGACGAGTAAAAGATAATGAACATATACAATATACAAATCGATCTCAAAATCCAAGTTTCACATATGAACTTTGATTCTTTTGAATTTCATCTTGATTTGTAGATAATTAAGTGCATATTAATTCAAAAGTGAGTATGGTTTAATATCTACTATATATGAGAGATATTTGACTTTATGGCTTTTTAGTTATAAATTAAAGTTTAGGTTTGTTTCACAAATACACAAGTTAGTATTTTTTTTAAGATTTTTCATTGATTATTATAAGTGATATGTACACAATGGAGTTGATTTGCTGTCAATTGGAGTTAGTGTGAATTAATTAAAAATGAGTGAATTTAGGTTATTTACATGTGAATATATGAATGACGAATGAAGATGACAATTTATGCAAATTATTTACAAGTGCATGAATGCGGATTATGAGCTATAAACATCTAAATGCAATTAATTACTTGAGACGAAGCACTATTTTCAGCTAATTAGAGTGGTGAAACACATATGCATCAGGACGTCACCTCAATATGTTGAGGTTGATAAGGCTATGGCAGGATACCCTAATGCATCAGTGAAATAACACTTGACATGCTGCTCTAAAAGGATAGACCGGTGTCGCTGTGTCGATCAAGCGAGATCACCAAAAAAGTTTTTTATTTATACTCCCAATTTTGTATATGTGGTAAGTACGGGAGTGTAGAACTCATGGAAGCAAGCTGGAGTCATCTTCTCTACCTCAAGCACAATCTAAAACCCTTTCTTCACCGAGTTATAGCATCCAAAGAACACCACCATGCATGCACAAGAAGAACAGATGCCCCTTCCTCTACCTAAGCCGACGGTTGGAGGATGGGGGTTCCTCGAATTTGCTCGGAAATGTTGGAAGTTTAAGGAAGAGGAAATGAAAGGAGTAGTATCATTTGTAACTAAGGTGAATTTAGAGGTGGATTATTTAACGGATTTCGTTATAATTAACCGAGAAATCAAAAGTATTATTTAGGGTTTTGAGTGTAAATATAAATTATCAAAGTTCATGTATTTTAATATGAAAGTAAACATAGTTATGTATGAAAATATCCTTTTATATATTACACTGTAATTTATATGGTTTTTAATTCCCGTGAATGACACCGTTTGTAATAAAAAATTCATATATTCATATATATGCTCAAAAGTTAGACGTGGACATATTCACGTTGGTACGTGATACAATTCATCATATCTATTAAAAGTCAAGCGTGGACATAATTCATATCGCTACGTCATTTATGCGATCAGCGTCTATAACATCTATTATTTAAGTTATTGCCATCTATGGGCGACTGTAAAGGCAAACAATTTGCTGTTTTCTGATGACTGCAAATTGCAACAATTTGTTGCAACTAATGAAAGGACCGAGCTCTCTGATAAGTTCGTCGAGCGTCTTCTGCGAAGAGGAAAGAGGATCCTCTCCTGTAGAGGGTTTTGCAGCAGAGGTGCTGTAAACCCTAATATTTATTTTTTATGATTTAGATTCTAAAATCCAACCTTATAAGATTGAATCTTAGTTTAATGGTCTACATATCCTCCAAAATTTCATTTAAATCCGACATATTTGCTATTTATATTAATTAATTCAGGATTCGGATATTTTTTAAATGGAGTTCAAGTTGCTTAGATCTTGACTGATTGTTTGACTATTAAGATAAAATAGAAAATAATGTCGGATTTAAATGAAATTTGGAAGTTATGTAGAGCATTAAACTAAGATTCAATCTATAAGGTTGGATTTTAGAATCTACATCACAAAAAAGAAATATTAAGGTTTACAGCACCCTCTGCTCCAAAACCCTCTACGGCAGAGGATCCTCTTCCCTGCGAAGAACCCCCTTCTTCCACGGCCCGCCCTCGCCATCTTGGCCAACTCCACCACTTTCTCCCTTGCTCTCTTCCCTCCCTCTCCCTCCAATTCAGCTCCCTCACACCTGTGCAGATCTCCTCTCTGCTCACCACTTCCTCACCACCTCCTCTTTTGATCCTCAACCCAACGCCAAGCTCATCTGCAACGTACCTGCATTGAGCCCCTGTTCGGATAAATCAAACATGGGCCATGCAAGGGGAGAGGATCCTCTCCTGTAGTGGTTTTTGCAGCAGAGGTGCTGTAAACTGGAATAATTTTTTTTTGTGATTTGGATTCTAAAATCTAACCTTATAGATTGAATCTTACCTTAATGATCCACATATCCTACAAATTTTGCTTAAATCCGATATTGTTTGCTATTTATCTTAACAGTTCAAGATTCAGTTCTTTTTTAAATGGAGTTCAAGTTGCTTAGATCTTGATCGATTGTTTGACCATTAGATAAAATAGCAAACAATATCGGATTTAAGTGAAATTTGTAGGATATGTAAATCATTAAGCTAAGATTCAATCTATATGGTTGGATTTTAGAATCCAAATCACAAAAAAAAACTTTATTCCAGTTTACAGCACCTCTGCTGCAAAAACCACTACAGCAGAGGATCCTCTTCCCATGCAAGGATGGGGACCCCTGCCGACACGCTCTCCAACACGGAGTTCCACCCGCAGTGGCTCAGGAAACCCCCGGTCGCCGCGTGGGCCAATATCTCCTTCTGCGGCACCATCTCCCGGCAGAGCATGGCCCTGCTCTCCCCCTCGAGCCACGTCAGTAACTCCGCCCGGGGGTGACCAGCTCCTCGATCGGACGACCAAGATGAAATTCCCAACCGCTCATCCGGAGCCCGTGTGCCACCTCGTCCAGCTGCAAGTCGGAGACCTCCCGCATGCGTGCCGAAGGAGACGTACACCACTGACGCCGATGACCTGCCGTCGAGCCAACGCAGCAGTTGTCCGGCGTGGACGCGCCGTGAGTACAGAACGAATAGAGAGAGAGCGGTCCAAGGAGCCATGCTCGGGAACCTTATTGTGGAAGCCATCCAGCAGCGTTACGTAATTTAGCTCCAAGTAGGCAAAGGTATTGACGATGGTTCCCCAGCTGTTGTGGTCCTCAGGGGCGAATTCCTTCACGATATCCATCATGGGGTGTGAGCTTTGGTACAAGCTAGACATGTCGCCTTGACTGAGACGAAGGTCTCGGGAGTCCCTGGTACGTGGAAGCTCACGGCACCCATGTCCACTTGATGGAATTGGATGGCCCGGGGATATACAGGGAGAAGACGCCACGTTCCGTGGAAGACGAGCCTGGGGATGCCGAATTCCTTCTCACATATGGGTCGAGTCCATCCCAGAAAGAAGTCGGAGACGACGAAGAGGGGAAGGTCGTGTGAGTTAGCCATGTCCAGTAGGACGTGGCGAAAGGGCTCTGCGAAGAGCTTGGTGGCGTGTATGAAGGAGCAGAATAGCTCGATGGTGGGCAGGTTGTCGGTGGACTCGCAGCCCGGAGGGATTGGTGGTGGCGGAAGGGAAGGGGAGGTGGAGGAGGTGGATGTTGGACTGGGGGAGGTGAAGGTAGGCGTGGAAGAAGGGGGAGGGAGGCGGGAGTAGTGAGGAGGGTGACCTTGAGGCCTCGGAGAGAGAGCGCGGAGGAGAGGTGGAGGAGCGGGATGGTGTGCCCTTTGGCCATGAACGGGAAGATTAGAATGTGGTCTTTGTTGACGGTGGGTTGCCATGGCTGCTGTTGCGTCTTCTTGCATGGGCACGCCCATCTTGGAAGAGGATGCTCTGCTATAGAAGGTTTTTGCAGCAGAGGAGCTGTAACCCTAATATTTCTTTTTTGTGATTTAGATTCTACAATCCAACAATCTTAGTTTAATTCTCTTACATATCCTCCAAATTTATTAAATCCGATATTTATTGCTATTTTATCTTAATAGTCAAAGAATCGGTCAAGATCTAAGCAACTTAAACTCCATTTAAAAAAGCACATCCAAATTGTGGGGTGACTGGCAGGCGCGCGGATCTTCTCCTGTTCCCATTCTTTTAAATCATAGTGGAAAAGTAAACCAAATTTGGTAAAATAAATGTCACAACAATCTACAAAGTCCTTTATCGTGAGGGACGCTTTGGAGGGATCAATGAGGGAGCGGGAGAGGGAGCGTGAGGGAGCGGGCGAGGGAGCGTCGAGAGGAGTTGGCGATGAGGGAGCTCGGTGGATTCTGGTCACACCTAGGCGGCGGGGGAAGAAGCCGGCTAGCCAGGGGGAACCAGTCAGCGGCAAGAGGAGGTTAGGAGGCCTTTTGGCAGTGGTTGCTTCCGATGTGGGTCGCTCCGCATTGGGCTGCCTCTTGCCGCGAACCGCGACGTTGTTTTCTGTGCCATGGCTTTGCACATCGGGCAAGGACGTGCCCGCGAGGTTTTCAAGAAGAACGTGCATCCGGAGGGCATGCTCGTGATCGGGAGGGAGGCGGCTCGCGCCCATTATTTCATGCTTCGTCGGACGTGGGGGCGGCATCGGGTGGGCGTTCGGCGGGGACATCACCCTTCTAAGCCCTTGGCGGGTTGTGGTCCGGGGTCTATCGCAGGTTGAGAAGGCGGCTTTGCTGAAGCTGAATGAAGGCAGAAAGACGACTCTGAGATGAGGGAGCCGGTCCTTTCGATGGCCGCCTCTGTTTCGAGCAGTTCAACTCGGTTCGCGTGCGGGGAGTCCCGATCATTTGGAGGAGTTTAGATCATGTAAGGGCCATCCTTGGGCCTGTGATATGGGCTGAGAAGATTCTGGCTGACGGTGGTGATGTGGGGATGGGTCCGGACCTGGTACTTCAGGTGCGACGACTAAAACCATCGGCATTGGGGTGGAGGAGGGTGCGGTATCGTGGCATGGTTCTGGAGGTGGAGGTGGCGTCTGCGAACATGGGAAGCGTCCTGCAGCTGGCGGGAACGCATACTCACGAGCGTGGCAAATCGTGGGCGGATGTGGTGATGCATGGGCCAGCAGGGCGTCTGGCCGGCGCGACTTCGATCCGGTGCAAGGAGATGGAACGAGATGTCCCAGCCGCGGCGATCCGAATCCCGCGTGTGGAGGCGGACGTTACGTGCCAGCGGGGCATTCCGGCCGCAACGTTTCAAATTCCGAACATCGATGGGGGCGTAACGTGCCAAGTTAATTTGCCCGATTCTTCGGGATTTGTTCCTCTTCTGGCAGGAATTAATGGGGCAATTGCTGACGTGCCCAGCATGGAAAGTCCGCTCATGGAACACCACTTGGAATCGGACCCTCCGCCGGTTCAGGTATTGGTTTCAAATTCATATCCGAGTAGTGATCCACAGGTGGAAGCCCCCGTGACATCACAGTCCGAAGAACCCACAATCCAATTTATTGGGTCGTTAGTGGGTGGCGTGGGGGATAACCATGGGCCCACTTTGGATTTGTCTCCATTTATTTCACCACAAGGTTTGTTGGATGGGGACGTTGTGGCTACTAATGGTGTCCAGGGGGAGGAATTGCAAAGTATTGTTGAAGCTTCCGGCACTCATGTTCGAGGCAAGAATCGGCTAAATAAAGAAGGAGGAGCAAGAGGGTTGGGAGTGGGGTTCCAGAGTCAGAGGAGGGCCAAGCGGCCGGGGAATCGGAGTCGGGCACGCCGGGATGCGAGGAACGGTGTCGAGATCAGGGGGTGGGTGAACTTGAAAGCTCCTTGTTGAGGTCTGTCCGGAGGCTAGGCGGGAGCGGAGGGTGGCGAAGCCTGGCTCGTAAGACCGGTGGGTTGGGGGAGGTAGGGGAGAAGGCGGGGAAGAGTGGCCAAGTTTTGGGCGAGGTGGGGAGGGTGGTTACCCCGTTGTTGGAGTGGGGGAGGGAGGGGGATCCCGTCGCAGGAGAGGAGGGTTTGTTAAGGGGGGATGTGCAAATGGGAAGAGTTGATCCTTCACGGATGGTGCGGCAGGAGCAGGAGTTGCCGGTGCGAAGTAATCTTGCTATGGGGGTCAGACCGGAAAGGGGCTCTCCAACCTTGGTTAATTGGACAGTTGCCATTGAGATATCTGAGGAAAAGGTTGGCCCGAAGACGGCGAGAAGGAGACGTAGGGCAGAGGCTCTTGAGGAGGCGGAACAGCATGATAGACTACTCCAAGAACAGGCAGTTGTGGCCACGTCACGGAGAGGGAAGAATAGGTTCAGCATTTTGGATTGCGGGTTCGCAGAATGCCTGGGGGTGGTACAATCACTGTCCATTAGAAGGAACTCGATTGTTTCCCAATGAAAGTTCTTTCATGGAATGTTCGGGGGCTCGGCAGGCCAGAAAAGCGTATGAGCGTCGGAAAACTAGTGCGAGATGCAAAAGCGGACTTATTCTTATTGCAGGAAACAAAGTTATCTCGTAGCTTGGCAGATGTTGGACATGGGCTGGGCATTGGGAGAGGTTTCCTGGCAGCAATCAAGGAGGCACAGGGGGCAGCAGGGGGACTAATTACATGCTGGAAGGAGGATATGTTTGAAGTGGAGGCTGAGTGGAGGTCAACCTTTTCTCTTTTGGTCCGTCTGAGACGTCATGCAGATGGTTTCGTCTTTACTGTGACGAATGTGTACGGACCCAATGCCATCGGAAGGGGATCGTTGGCGGCAGACTTATTACAGATGCATTCAGAACATATTGACGGTGCTTGGTTGTTAGGGGGGATCTGAATCTTACGTTACTTCCAGATGACCATCCTAGGGGAGGTGGAGGGAGAGACGTAGGCTCGACAGAGTTTTTGGAGTTGATACACTCTTTGGGTTTGTCAGTTATAGATGCGGCAGGCTGTGCGTATACTTGGCGAAACATGAGATCAAGATCAAGATTAGACAGATTTTTGCTTTCCATTGATGGGGTGGAGAAATTCCCGCTTTCACATGCATGAGCCCTCCCACGGGCTCACTCGGATCATACACCGATTATCTGGTCTTCTGGAGAAGAGGAAAGATGCATGTTCATCTTCCGCTTTGAGCAATCGTGGTTGTTGGAAGAAGGTTTCAAAGAGATGGTGGGGGAGCTATGGAGAAGTTGGAATCCAGAGGGCTCGGCGGTCTCCCGGTTTGCTGCTAAATTGGTGTTGCTCAAAACGTTCCTAAAGGAGTATGGAAGAGAGTTGAAAGTAAAGAGGAGGGAAAAGCGAGGTTTAGCACAAGAGAAAGTAGTTCAGTTGGACGACCTTGATGACCTGAGGGGACTAGGGCAGGACGAGATAGAGGAGAGGTCCAAGTTTTTGGAAGAGATTCTGGTTGAAGACCGAAAAGAGGAGATAGAGTGGAGACAGAAGTCTAGGTAGAAATGGTTGAGAGATGGCGATGCGAATACTAGATTCTTCCACACTGTTGCCTTAGGAAGAAGGAGGAGGAACCACATTCGTGAAGTTGTGGTGGGGGGGGGCAGAGGTTCTCTGGGGAAGCACAGATTGGCAATGCACTTAGAGGACATTACGTGGAGCTCTCTCGGAGGAGAGCAGGGGAGGGTTGGGGGTGGCTGGGAAGGGGGGGTGAAGACATTGTCACCAGAAATGGCGGAAGGGTTGGAGACTACCTTTTCAAAAAGCGAGGTGAAGAAGGCGATTTGGGGTCTGAATGCTGATGGGGCTCCGGGTCCCGATGGGTTCCCTATCTTTTTCTACAGAGAGTTCTGGGATCTTCTAAAAGGAGAGATAATGGAAGTGTTGGAAGGATTCAGGGAAGGAACACAGGGGCTTCGAGAAGGTGAACAGAGCTTTGATGGTTTTACTCCCGAAGAAAGATCATCCAATAAGAGTAGAGGACTTCAGGCCAATAGCTTTGTCGAACGGCGTGTACCTCATTGTGGTAAAGGTCTTGGCAAATAGGCTCAAAGGGGTCATGGACTATATCATTCTAGAAGGTCAATCTGCTTTTATCCCGGGACGTCAGATGGCAGACGGGCTGGTTTTGGCGTCAGAAATTTGTCTTGAGTGGAGACGCAAGGAAGCGAAGGGAGCGATGTGGAAGATAGATTTTGCAAAAGCTTATGACAGTGTGAATTGGAACTTTCTGTGGGCTTCAATGAGGAAAAGAGGCTTCAAAGATATCTGGATTGCGTGGATGAAAAGATGTGTCACAACATCTTCCTTCTCGATCATGGTAAATTGACGACCGGAAGGGGGTTATTTTCAGCCTCAAAGGGGGGTTCGCCAAGGGTGTCCTCTAGCACCTATGCTATTCGTGCTAGTGGCAGATGCGTTGGCAGTCATGTTCAAGCAAGCAGTAGATGGGGGGTGGTGTGAAGGCTTCCGTCTTGAGGAGATCTCTATACCATTATTGCAATATGCAGATGACACAGTGCTTTTCCTCAGAGTTTCGGATGAGATGATAGATCGTGCAGCTCAGTTGCTAGACATCTTCAGCAGTTTATCAGGGCTCGAAAAGAATATGCAGAAATCGGTGGTGGTCCCTTTTGGCTTAGAAGATAATGAACGGATTAGGCTAGCGGAAAGACTTGGTTGCCCATTAGGTGAACTGCCGATTACCTACCTGGGTCTTCCCTTGATGGCTGACAAATTAAGGGCGACAGATTGGGAGGTTGTTATCCAGAAGATAGAACTCAGATTAGCAGGTTGGAAGGCGGTTACCTTATCAAAGGGTGGAAAGTTGATCCTTTTGAAGCACGTCCTCTCAGCCATCCCTATCTTCTTCTTCTCAACTAGGCTGATGCCTGTGGGAGTAAGAAAGAGGATAGAAAAACTGTTGAGAATGTTTTTTTGGTCAGACGGAAAACAACAGAAATCAGGAGTACATTTAGTGGCATGGGATGAGATAACGAGACCCCGCGAGCAGGGGGGTTTGGGGGTGAGAGACTTGGAGTGCATGAATAAGGCATTATTGGCAAAGTGGGTGCTGCGCATATGGGGAGCCTCGATGGATTTGGCTTCAAGATTGTTGAGAAAGATTTATGGAGTTAAAGGAAATTTAGAGGTACGATCTATTCGTTTTGAATCATCCCTGTGGAAAGGAATACGGGTGGTGTTGACCAATGTGTCTGATAGATTAGTGCCGAAGTTAGGAGATGGGGAAGGTTTTAGATTCTGGAGAGACAACTGGCTAGGGGAGGGCCCGCTGGAGGTTCTCTTCCCAAGACTCTTTGCACTGTCAGAATCAAAGAAGGCAAAGGTGAAGGAGATGGCGCATATGGGGGAATGGAGACTAAATTTAGCGGCGGTTACTTCGGCTAGAAGGCAGGAAGAAATACAAAGCTTAAAGGATATGGCTACAGTTCCAGATGACTTTTCACGAACTAGGGATCATTTTGAATGGTCGGGTAGTAGGTTCTCCGTTAAGCAACTCTATAGGGAGCTACGTAATACCACTGAAGGTCAAGATCAAGAATTATGTAAAGATATGAAGATAATATGGGCAAGCAGGATCCCGAATAGGATAAAAGTCTTCCTTTGGTGCATGAGGAGGAATAAGCTTCTAGACAAAGACAGGAGGGCGAGGCTGCTAGGCCTCCAGGACGCAACTTGTGATAGATGTGGGGAGCAGTCAGAGACCTTGGAGCATCTCTTTCTCACCTGCGCTTTCTCGGTGAAGGTATGGAGGATATTGGCAATCCCGTGGGTGGATGCAAGTGGTCTACTGAATTTTTGGGAAGGGGTGAGAAGGATAGGAGGCAACTCAACTGACGATGTTGCAAGACCCTTCAGTGCGCTGTGGGCAATATGGCTCGCAAGAAATGACCTTCTTTTTAATAATCAGAGATTTTACCCAGAGAATGTTGTTGCTCACTTTAAGGCATTGATAAGCCTTTGGAATTCAAGGTAAATTTCTGTGTAAAGTTTAGTAATATAATATTTTTGAGGTGACTCCCACCTTGGGAGGACACCCTTTTTTTCATAAAAAAAAAGTAAACCAAATTGAATATACAAATATTGTTATATATTTGTCACGCCAGAGGATCGTCCTATAAGGGGCGTCCATTTCTCATCGGTTTGGGAATCTCACAGCGAGGATACGCTCCCTATTTGTCACTTCGTAAATGTTGGAGCAAACGGAAAATCGTTTCAAACATGACTTTTATTATAAAAAACTATACACAAATCCGCCTAATTCATTATCTTTCTTTTACGTAATTCAAGAATGTTATCATAAATCTGTAGGTCTATTAAATAGTCACGATATTCGTAATATAAAAAATACGTTTCATAAGACCATAGGGGCAGATGAGAATATGGAGAAAGGATAAAAGAGAAGGAAAAATAAAGCATTGTTTCTGTTTGTTTGAAGGAATATTATAAGAATGAATAAATGAGTTATTTGCTATTCTCTTTTCGGTAGTATGGAAAGGAAAAGAAAGGAAAATGGGATTATGTTAGATAATATTGTTTAATAAGTGATATTTATTTATTTTTTGGGGGAAGAGACATAAATCAGAGCAGTACAAAGGGAAATCTTATCCCTCATCTTAATTTTAGAGGCAAAATATTGACCATCTATCTATAGAGGGGTAAGAAATTGAAGGAATGATTATGGATATCCTTCTTATTCCTCAAATGAACACACCTTAGGGCTTGTTTGGTAGGAGAATAGGCCCCGGAATAAAGGGCAAATTCTCCTCCTGACACGGTCTCCAATGGTACGATTATTCCCCATTATTCCATCTTATTTCACTCTTACTCCTATTTTTATTCCACCTTACTTACCTTTATTTCACCTTATTCTCCTTATTCCTATCCTCCAGCCGAACAGAGAATAGATCCTTATTCTCTATTCTTATTCCTGCTTATTCTCCTACCGAACATGCCCTTAAGGGTGGATTTTTGTGTGATAGTCATCTGCTAGATTAGTTGAGCCAGCCTCTCATTTTATTAGAGCGTTAGATGGTCGATGCAACAAATTAGGATTTTAATAATTTATTGTCTCCATCGATTTTCAAGTGTCCATGTAGTATTAATTTCTCTCCAGTATCTAGAATTTTATGGTCTCTGAGAAACTTGAGTGATTAATTTATTTTTATTTGAAAATTTATAATTTTTACATCCATAACCTGTAATTTCATACCATGAATAATCACGACTAAGATGGAGAACGATAAATAATGGATTCCGTTCACATGTATAACCCTATTTTAATTTCATTAAATGACGTAACCGTACCCTTAAATTAACTTAATTAAACTCAATCCGAAAATGGACAGTTGTCATTTTTATTTTATTTTTTAATCACCAAAGCCCCCATCCCTTCCTCCTCCAGCCACAAGCTCACGTTCGTCGAGGACGCATCCATCCAGCCCAAGTTGCTACGTTAAAAAAATAATCTCTTGAATTTTGTATTGTTACATAAATTCATTACTAGAAGTATTGGTGGTTCCAACATTTGTCCTTATCAACAACCATTATTGATGGTTTTCTACTGAACCAACAGATTTAATTCAACATCTCAATTCTTTTCACTTCTTGATAAAATCACGCCCACAATCCATTGCAGCATCAAACGTCTGTTCGATATTTTTATGTTCCTACCGTTTAGAGTGGCAACGTTTTGAATTTCGTGAAATTTCGATGATAACTCAGAAATTTTAGCGAAATTTTGTTTAAATTTCGGTATCTACACTTCAGTGAAACCGAAATCTCGATATGGAATATTCCTTCACAAATCTAGGTCGATTTTGACCGAAATTGGTGAAATTTTGTTAAAATTTCAAAGAATTTTGAAATTGTTTTTTTAATCACGAAACAAAATCGAAATCGAGATTTAAAACCTTGGACTTGCCCAACCTGAGCTTGCCAATTTTTTGAGGCCTTGGGCTGGATCGAAGCCCGCATTTTTGGTTAAGTCGAGAGCATGGACCCGGCTCAAGGCCCGCGGTTCAGTTGGCCTTATCCCAACCCCATATATTTTTCATTACGGCGGACATTTATGAAGTATGGAGGATTTTTTTGATAAATTACGATCCCCAATTAGGTTCCAACATGCTCTAAATTAAATAAAGATGACTATTCATAAATTTCATTTGAAGAACCATCGTCACGAAGTTGCTTTATCCAAGATATACGGCACGGATTAGATATTCATAGATTATAAGTTAACCATACGTGTCCCGAAGTTAAATTACTTTACTGCAATCACTATATCCTAAACCAACATTCAAAGTCCCCTAAAGCCATTGGCCCTTTATTTACTGCAACCTCGCATGTAGGGTTCAGAAATTTCTCAGGTTCTACATTTTCAGCTCGCTAAAAGTTCGATTCAGATTCGATTCGAAAATAAACGAACCGAACTTGAACAAGAGTTTGGGCTCGATTAAATAAACGAGCCGAACCTCTAAAACGTAGGTTCGTTGAGGTTCGATTCGTTAAAAGTTCGATTATATACACATATACATACATAAAAGTATATATACATACATATTGTATATATACAAGGAAAAAATACATTCTATATTAACATAAGGGCATTCACTTATTTTTTCAAACCCATCCAGTCATCCACTCCCTAAGTCCCTATTCCCGAAACCCCAAAAAACCCTCCCGCAAGTGTAGTTTTTCCCTTTGAACAGAAACACATGCACAACATTTATTCTTAAACGAACCTTTAACGAGCCGAACCAAACCTTTACAAACCTTACCCGAGCCGAACCCAACCTGATTACAATTTTCATTTTATCGAGCTGAACCGAGCCCGAGCCTGAAAGTATGCTAAACGAGCCGAACCGAGCTTGGGTTGGTTCGCTCAGGTTCGGCTCGTTTACACCCCTACTCGCATGTGATTGATAATATATACACATATGTAGCATATACACATTTTTTTAGAATAAATCATAGCAATAAAGATATATTATAAGGGAGGGGTTGTGATCGAGCTGGATCCGAACTTTTGTGGGTCGGATCAGACTCAAGTCAGGCCGACCCGACCCAATAATTTACCCAATTTCCATTCATCTGCATGGATATTGGCCATGTCAATATCTACTTCCTCGTCATCATACATGTGATTATTTTGGTCAACGTCAATGCTCGCAGTATACCTCCTCGACCAGCATACCTATTAAGTAGGAGACGGTCACCAAAATAGGGATTGTGGGAATCAATTCCATTAGGAGCTAGAGGAAATCTGAGATTGGATCAAACAGATCAAACACTAAGCTAGCTATAGAGTTGCACACATTCAAACAAACTTGGTCGATTAATAATAGAACCTACACATGTTGGCTCAAGTAATGGTGGAAATTCAAGATTTACAAATGAGTTCTAACATCTAACAATGGCGAGAATGCCAAAGTAAGAAATAACAATGGAACGATGTCGGCAATGAACAAAATCCGAATGTAAGGATCTAAGTTCTATTCAGAGAGATGGTGAAAAGGACTCAATCCTTAGTGAAGAGACTTTGATTTCCAGATACATCAGATTTCCTCCTAGTTGACTCACAAGGATAGTAATCAAATCCTCTCTAACATTAAGTCTATTATATTCTCAGACGACTCTCTCAGGGATGATCACTTTACTTCAAAATCTTCCAGCTCACCACTAATCCCCACAATAACTCATATCATTCCTCATGGAAGAATCACACAGTTGGTGCACAAATGCCTGACCATAGATAACAACATGAAGGAAAGTTCAATAACAAACGACAAATGCACCCAACAAATTTGAGAAGGAGGGAGACTAAACTTGTAAAATTCCATGCTTAGGTCCTCAGATCATTACTTGGGGAAAACTGACCGTTACAACTTGTTGCGTTCGATTTTGATTGAAACAGTTGACTGCCACATAACTCCACATCGTGCCTTCTCACAAGGCAAAAACATCTTTTGATACGAGAATGTGTCATGCTAAGGCAAAGAAAGTAACATTGCATTAATTTCTTGCGCATTCCTATAGTGGAGACGTTGATGGATGTTACTCTTCTCGCATACCTCTCTACTTGGAAACATGGGAGATCCATTACCTATCTTAATCTTTCCCTTTGAGCATGTAAACTTAGTTTGTATCATTGTTTCTTGCCTCGCCACACATGCTCCTCTGCTCACCTAGGAATTCTTTATCCAATCGTAACTTGATGTTCTTGTGACTTAGATCATCCCAATATAATTAGATTTTTCTTAGTTCCTTGTTTGATCTCAGAGTTTGCACATTCCCATCAAATATATGGAATCACATCATCCGTTTCCTTTAACGTGAGAACTTTTCCTCATATCATCTTGATTGTGTCAACATTACACATTTATGGCACACATTAAACTAATCATGGCCGAGCAAAGGTAATTTGAAAAGGAAATTTGAATACGGTGAGTCGAGCCATCCTAGATTTGGCTTCTCTTCTTTTGAACACAAAACAAGTTTTCTACTATAACTATGATGAAATTCTCTTGATTGGCATCTGAATTACAAACCTTTGTAGTCGTTTCTTCATTTCTCTCTTTATCTTATTAGGTCATTTCTTCATTTCTCTCTCAATCTCGTTATCAAGTCATAGACGATCAAATATTTTGTTCCTTTTTAAAATATAAGCAAATGATGGGGGATCTGCAACTTGATTAACAACTAACCCCATTTATCTTGATCTAGACCATCTTCTCTTTTTTCATAAACATGCGACCTTCATCATTTGTTGCATCATCTTCGACCTTAGTCAAGGATCATTCATAAATATTAAAGTAAGCGTCTTGTTCAATGTGACGATCACCTTATGTATAACAACACTGTAAGAATCTTGTTCAATGTATAGCCATCTTGATGTAAAACATCATTGTTAAAATGCGATCATAAGATGATGGAGGAGAACTCAATGAGATCAATTCTTTGTATTTCTCGATGAAATGATATTCAACTCAAATACAATAACTACCAATCATAATTAAAATTGCAATAAAGGAAATATAACACGATAACTACATTATCAAAACTTGAAATTAAATAGTTATAGATGGTCAAGATGATCATTATACTCCAATGGAGAAGCAGCCTAATATATAAGTTTCTCATTGTTTCTTCGCAATGAAACCTTTACTTTAAGTCCTTGTGGGTTCGTTTGGTTACCGGGTTATTCCAGGGTAATCCACCTCTTGTATTCCTGGGTCATTCCTGGGTTGGAATTACATCACACATCAATGTGACATTACATTACATTCCTTATTCCAACACTCTACGAACCCTCATAATCATCCAAACAACTACTATTCACAGGAATTACCCAACCCAGTAACCAAACTAGCTACATGACGGATAAGGAATTGAACACGTAAGATTCCACATAACCTAATTACCTGATTGACTCAACCCTTCACTATTATCAACACTCTTTTCAAGATGGATCATAATGCTCAACTTGGATAAAATGAAAAAACTCTCCTCAATATGGTTGTGGAGGATGGTGCCTTTCGGGTCATGTTAATGAATAAGAGGAACTATAGGGTTAGAGTCTAAAATATGGATCGATTGAGCAACTTAAAAGAGGAAGAATGTGCTCATGGTTGATCGATTGAGCAACTTAAAAGAGGAAGAATGTGCTCATGGTTGGCATCTACGATGTTCAAAATTGTAAACATTATAATGATCATCCTCTTTGAGATCTCTAGCACAGAATATGTCTCCTTAGCAAAAGATGACTATCTTTCTCAAGTATAAAAAGTCGTAGGAATATCAATTTATTGATCTAAAAAATGGACCCATGTGCATGGATTTTGGAATAAGCCTCTTCTATACACAGACTTAAATTTATTTTCATTCATATAGGGACCTCAACAATGATTTCTGTCATAAGGGCCAAAAAAGGATATTGAAGACCACTATCAAAGAACGATGTAGTATAAATCTCATCTATATAAGCAAGGAACAAACAAGAGTCTCATCCCATTCATAGGGACATGCAAGAGTATCTCTCTATAGAGAATAAAGTAAAAAACTATTAAGACTTCCACCTTCCTATGTACTTTTCAAAAATATGAGGATAAATGAGAAAATTGGGAAAAGAACAATGTGATGAATGAAAGATTCTTATTTCTTTATTTTTTTTATCACATGTTTAAATAACCATATTATTCTTCATGCCGTTTAATTATTCTTTACTCTTATTTATAATCATTCCCTTTTTGGTATTTTTTCTTTTTCCTTTGTTCTATCATTTCTATCTATTATTTTACGAATCTCACCTCTACTATGTTTTTACAAATCTCACTTCTTTACTATTTCTTAACAGATCTTCATTGAGTTGTGTGAAACCCTAATCGCAAGACAGCCCCTCGCCTCTGCTATTTAACTCTTCTTCCGATCTTCATTTAAAGGTTAATCCCTCTTAACACATTGAAACCCCCGGGAATTGAGCTCTGGAGCATTTCCCTCATGACAGAAGGAGTACCTAGTCGATCTGAGGCATGGATAAGTGAAATCTGAGGCGAATCAACCCTACCGTCGAAGCTCCACCGCGCGATTCTGTCGCCCAACTTCCCAGTCAGGTGAGGCCTTATCCTTAGTCCCTTTTATTCGCTTTTCGATTATTAGTATAGTTGAGCGTTTATTCTCATTTGAGTTCATCTGATTTACCAAAAATCCCAAAAAATTAGTTGCCCAGAGCACTAGGCTTTGATCCTCTATTCATCGTCCAAATTCACTGTTTCGAGCCGCATGATCGCCTAATCTCCATCCCTATAGGCTTCTTCATATTCAGCTCATCCCAACCCCCTCTATTCTGCACGAATCGAGTAGAATCGATCTCATCTGCCACCTCCACCTGAGATCTACCCACTCCACCTCATTCATACTCATTTTGACCTAACGATTGGTCCAGATTCTTCACGTTCGAGACAACATCATATTCGTGCAAGTTCTAGCCTTCAAGGCCCATCTGGAGGGTTAATCAGATCAGGACCTACAGTTCCAGGAACCTCTTGAAGCTTGAAGCTCCAAGCCTCTCTCAGCGAGGCTTATACTTGTTTGAAAGTTCTAGAAGCTCGACGAGACCTATAGTAGTGAAGAACAACCATCAACATCAAGGAAAGTTGTTGGAGACATGAGATTCGTCGGATCAAATTTAAAAAGAACCCTTGTTCTTCCCTCTTCTTCGTGAAGAGCAGTAGCCACACGATCTCGAGCGAGGGCCCAATTTTGATCACAGTTGTCCATATGAGGAGGCTGGCTATCCACCGTCTGATCATGCTAGGAGCTAATCTCACCCCTTCATCTGCGAAGGGATATCATCTCTTTTGAGCCACACGATCCATTTAAGTGAAGAGCGATATGTCATCCAGTAGCATGCCATCCTGGGTATTTTACATCTAAACCTCAGTATCTTTTGTATTTATAGTTAGTACAGAAACTTTCATCTGTAGTGTAAAATATTATTATAATATTTGCATCAGTACCCTCTGACGTTTTCTTTTTGCACTTAGGTCTAATGCCAGGTCACTTCACGTACACATATACATGAGGCGCCTGGACATTTTACAAGGATACTCTCCTGGGTTTTCTTATTTCTATTTGGTACCAAACCATGCAAATTAAGTGTAAAAATTTTATGAATTTTGCATGTTTGATTTTAAAAGTTATTTTATTTGCAAAAATAACCATGTTAGTGTGTATTTAATATGAAGTACTCGGGTTATTTGTTGATTGATCTTGAACTTTGCTATATTATTATGAAATAAAAATAAACTTCATGGAAATTGCATTTGGGTCCTTTATTCCCTTAATTAATTTATTTTGTGCATTTGTGTGTTTTAAATAGCATTTCATGTTTAAAAATTCTAGAAAAATCAACTTAATTGTATGAAACCTTATTTTATCACATATTTTTCTTAGAATAATTAGATTTATTCTACTATTGATAAAAAACTATAAACCATGTCATATTTCTTTATTCTTGCTTAGAAAAATTATAAAAATATCAAAACATCTCCAAAAATTCTCAAAAAAATATATTAGCTATATCATGTAGTCTACTAAAATATATCCAAAAATCACAAAAATACAAAACTAAAATCTCAAAATCGTAAAACCCTGGAGAGCTTATAAAAATCATTAAAAAACTCAAAAAATCCAAAAATTATGTTTTAAATTCCTAGATTTTCTTTGTTTTTTATACTTTCCGTAAAAAATGATATTAGCCCTATGATCTATTAGATATTTATTAGGCCCAATTCAATGCTTTGATTATCTATTTTTTCGTGCTTTGTGTATCTATATTTCTTAAAATTCCATAAAAATCTCGAAAATACCCTAAAAATCACCAAAATGGAGAAAATCCAAAAGTCACAAAAATATTTTATTTTGAATAATTTGATTTTATTTGATATTTTAAACTTTCAAAAAAGTCAAATTCCTTTTATTTTGTTATTATATCTATATATCCATGTTATTTATATCTATTAGATATATATATATATATTTATATATTATCTATATCAATCCAAAAACCCATACAAAAACATTTGCAAAATTATAATTAAATAATATAACTAAAAATCCAGAAATACATTTAAAAAACAAATAAAAGTAACTAAGCAGATTTCTCACTTTTTCTCGTTTGACACTCTACACACCTACCTTAAAAACACATTTTTATAGAGTTATAATAAATTTTAGCTCACATCACTTTGATTTCCATTTATTTATCATGAATTAAATTTTGTTGATTTTAGCTTGGTTCGGGTTCCGAGAGCTGTGAGAGGAGCCTATATAGCGATTTCCAGATCTGACTTGTTAGACACTACTGGCCATCTAAGAGCGGACGTTAGGTACCACATTCTGAGCAGCTCAACAGTCACCTTGCGAGATTGCCTTCGCTGGGATGGGAGGGAGGGAGGCGTGGCACCGGTGCCTGGTGGTTGGCATTGGGAGGGGAGGGAGGGGCCAAGGGGTGGATGTGAGGTGAGTGCAGTGGTGGGTTGGGTTGAGACTTGGGAGGGGTGTGCATCGGGTGGGTAATATGGTAGTGGTACCTAGGGTTTTAGAAATAACATAGGAGATGGGTCGGGTGGGTCGGTTCTAGGTTCAGGTCGGGCCAATTTTGGGCCGGAATCCGGACCTACCTGTAGGCTTCAGGTTCGGGCCCATGCAAACCTGAACTCAGTCTGATTTAGGAAATGGGCCAAAATTGAAGCCCAGACCTACCCGTATCCACAATGGGCTTGGGCTTGGGCCGGACATGAGCGGGTCAGACAACGAGTTGGGTCGAGTCGACCGTAGCCCATGCTCCACTCAAAGTGTAGCATAATATCCAACAACAGAAATTTCTCCATGTCTCATATTGTAGACTACCCTGCTCAACTTATACATTCGAATGTCTGCTCAACTTATGCATTTGAAGGTGGTTACCACAGGGGATGGGTCACGCGTATGGGCTGAATGACATTGGCGATGGAGTTGCGTTGAGTGGTGGGACACTCGCGCTAGGATGTGCATGAGGTGCGCCCATGTCTGATTAGAAGGGAGGACTGCATTCGACATGTAGTCATTCCAATATGCGAGGGAGGTGTGTGGTCGATCGCAGCGCACGATGGTAATGGTAGAAGGATAGTTACCATCCCAAGGGTGCAGTGCACATAAACTCAAGGACAAAGGTTGTCATTAGAGGGTGCACTGGAGCCCGTGCCAAGACGATCAACACCCCGATGGGAAGAAGGGCACAACATCAAGAGAAAGATATGAATAAATTCCTGTAGGAATTCCGATACCAGGTTAGAATCAAGAAAGAATCACCCTCAAAGATCACAAAGAATGTTGGGATTTACGTGCAAACCCATACATAGAGAAGAAACTACGATAACACAAACTCTAATCTCCCTCACTAGAGATTAACACACTCTTCATATTGGACACTCTTCACTATGATAGTTTTTAATGCAGAGGGATTAGTACTATATATATATATAACGAGCAAAACATTCTTAATCCAAAGACCCTTTTACCCATCTATCCACAAAACAACTTGATGACCTTCCAAGCAACTCGGGTTAGGTAGTGAATTAATCCAATGTCATTGTGACCCAAATCACTCAGCGAGATCAATGAGAAAAATAACCACTAATGAAATAAAGCAATTAATGCAAGCGGTCTTCTGTTTTATTTACATGGTATAGCGAACATGGTCGAACACAAGGAGCATGATTTAAAAACTAAGTGGTCAAATCTCTTAAAAACAAGGTATTTTTAGTGGTTTTTAATTTTTCAAATTTTAATTTTTTAATAAAGGCAAACAAGAACGCAAGATACAAAACACACACAACACTCTTTTTGTATTTTTCAAAATAGTAAAAGATGTTCAGAAAATTAAGATACAAATACTTTTGGGCTTTATAGGTATTGAAATGTTTTTGGTAATTTTTGGAGAATTTTAAGATGTTTTTGGGATTTTCTGAAAATCAAACAGGGATAAAAATATGTAACAATGTACAACCAGGAATAGTTTACAAATTAAAATTATTTAAAGTGTCCCAAACTCCTGGATGGTGATTTTATGATAAATTATGATAATAACCTTCAAACAGAAATTGAAAATGCAATTCTTTGATTTATTCTTAATTTTATACAATTTTTATAAGATTTTGGGTGTTTTGTGATTTCTAAGATTTTTATAAGGAATTTCCAAGCAAAACAAATACTGGATACAAAAGATAACAAAAGACAACTAGACTTTTTGTAAGATTTTTAAGATATTTTTCATTTTTTTATGATTTTTATAACACAAACAAGAACTGTTGGATCGGAAGATCCAACGGTAGCTGGAAGTCCTTCTTCTCCAGCCCGCTGCCTCCCGCGACAGACTTGGCAGGGCTTTGGTGACAAGGATCTGGCTCCGCCGTGCTCCCCTGAGGACGTGGAAGCTAGCCGGTGACCCTTTGATGTATCTAAATGATCGTGGGACCATCAGGAGTCGGCCGGAGGGTCTGGAGGCAGCTGGAGTCAACTGGACGATGATGGAGATGAAACTCGAGGCGGATCTGGCATAGGTTCCGGACAATGAAGATGAGGGCACCTGCAGGGTTAGTCTGTGCAAGGGAGCACGCGCAATGTGCTCGTGAGGTAAGTGCGAGTGCAGTAAGAGGCCTGGAGCGAAGCAAGGGTGGTCTGGTGACTCTCCTCCGCAGTGGCGATGAGCTTTGGTTGGAGGGAGGTGCGAGGTGTGGTCTGAATGAAAGGAGTGGCACGCGGATGTGGGATCTCCAAGGTAGAGATCAGGGGTTGGTCGGAGACATGTGAAGATGAGAGGAGAGGCGAAATAAATTTCGAGAAAATCGATGGGGAAGAAGATGAGTTCGGAGAAGATGATGGAGGATTTCTACTTGGGATCTGAGGCTCTTGTTGGAGACTCGGGTCGTTGCTCGAAGGTCGGTAGCTATCCGAGTTCGAGCAGCTCGTCGGAGGAGTTGCTACACGGTGAAGAAACGCCGTGGATCTCATCGAGGAATATCACCGTCGTCGCTCGATTTCGCCCTCAATTGCTGTCACCAATCAGAAGCTAAGAGCTCTGGGGTTCCTCCTGCTATGACTGATGGGGTGAAACGAGGCCGGAGGCTGGGTATTTAAAGGACGACAATGGAGGTCAGGTGATGAAGGTGTGGTGTTTGTGGGATTTGTGGAGTGACGTGGGCGAGTTTCATGAAGGTCATTGAGCTCGGTGAGGAAGACGGGGGCATGGTCTACGTCGTGGGGATGACAGGGGGTGGAGTAGGTGGCTAGAGTAATTTCGAGAATAGGAAGGGGGCGGAGCTATCGAGAGGTGGGCGACATGGGCGAGGGTCGAATCGGAGGTAGACGACGAAGTCTCTACCGTTGGATCTTGTGATCCAATGGTGGAGCGGAGGGTACGAGTAAGTGGGTAGGATTAGATCGGACCGATCCGATCGAAGGGTGTTGCGTGAAGCCACGTGGCGAGGTATGGTGACGGTGCTAGATAACGATCCATATTATATCTGGAGAGCGATCGAACGGTGGAGAGCTTGATGCAGTATGGAGGGCTCAGATCTGGAGGGAGAATGAACGATCGAACGACTCAGGTAAGGGGATGTGTGGCAGGCGATGGAGTGGGTCGCGTGGCGCAATCAGATGGCACCACATGGCCTTATCTGAATGGCTAAAAGAAAATGTGAGATAAGAGAAGATGGCCAAATTTAAAAAAACTCAAAATATGAAAGTTGTAGATCTCGATGAGATCTACAAGTTTCATGTTGACCAACAATAGAAATGAGGTCAAATAAAGTACTAAAATACAAGAGTACAATTCTACACACATATAGTGTACAATGGGGTCCCCGAACCCAAGTTTTGCATACGAGCTCCGATTTAAATGAATCTGGTCTCATTTTGAAGATCTCGGAAATGTGTATTAATTTAAAAGTGAGTAGACCTAGATTGGAGATTGTATGAGAGAGATATGTGCATCTAAGGTCCATGATTTCTAACTTGGTTTGGGGTTTTATTGGGCAATTATTCAAGTTAACAATTTTTTTGGTATTTTTCTTGTATTATTGTTAGTAATATATACAATATAAAGGAAATTTATGGAATTTAGGGTTAGTGTAAATTATATCATATAGGGTGAATTTTACAAGTGACTTGGACTTCTCATTTAATGCAGATGCAAATGCTAAGATGCAGATGTTATCAATGCATGCACGAATGCTAATTATGCAATTTTGGTAGAAATATGCTCCTAATTACTCGGGAACAAGGCTCTATTTTCAACTTTAAGATTGATGATTCACAGATTCATCAACGGCTCCGCATTGCTTGGATGCATAAGTTCTCCTAGTAGATCCTCCGTCGCTCCACGGCCCCTCGCAACAAATTCAAACAAGAAGGAGTGTCAGATAGTTCACAAAAAATATCAAATTATAGTAATAAATAAATAAATGCAATAAATAAATGGATAACCAAGAGATATAATACAAAAATCAAATAATCTCCTACAACACGACATCGCTACCTGGCAACAACGCCATTTGATAATTGAGATTTGCAGAGGGTCTAGAAATCTCACAAGGCAAGAGATCTAGTTGATGCATTGACTGCTCGACAAATCCCAATCAATCAACAACTAACCCACAATAATTAATCAGGCAATGAATAACAAAAATGTGGAGTTAAAATTTATTATAACTCTACTTGCAAATGTGTATACCTGTAAGCACAAGTAGAGTCGAACACAGGGAGCAAACGGGAGAAGGAGACATGATGGATGCTAAAAAATTCTGTCTTCTATCTCTCATTCAATTTATTGTTTTGTGGGTTTTTAGTTTTATATTTTTTATTTTATTCATGGTTTTTATAATTTTATATTTTTTTCTATATTTTTCAATTTTATATTTCTTTTTTTAAAACATTTCATATAAGAAGTATATATATGTATATGTATATGTATATGTATAAATACAATATAACGTATATATAGATCATATAAGTACATAAATATTTAAAAATAGGTAAAATACAGTAAATATAATGTTTTGGAGTTTTAAATATTTTCCCATTTTTATTATTTTTCTGAGATTTTTCCTACTTTTTACGTATTTTTATAGTCAAATATATCCCAAATATGGGATTAATAGATAAGTCGAAATTAATTTGGGTTTTAAAAATAATAAATACATCCCAAAATTAACCAAAACTATTTTAAAATATAAATAATAATATATAAATACTTATAAAATAGAAAAACATATTTTTGGTGTTTTTGTAAAATTTTTAGATATTTTTGTTGGATTTTGGAGCTTTATGATTTTTATAATTTTATTTTTCTCATTTTTATATTTTTTTGTTTTCTGGACTCAATAAATACCAAAATAAACTATATGTATTTTTTGTAATTTTTCAAAAAGTTTTTGCATTTTTTTTGGAATTTTTATATGTAATCAAGGATTATTTGGGCTCCTATTCATTTTCAGTAAATATATAAAATGAAAAAATTTTAATTAAAAATAATAGCGTGAAAGTACAAGGTAAAAACATTTGTCCCTATTTTTGTGAATTTTTAGGAGCACTGTAGGCATTTTTATAATTAGATAAAATACACAAAAATACATGTCCTAGCATGGGTATTTTTGCAAATAAAAAAAATATAGGGGGCTATGTGAAAAAACCAAAAATATGCAATATTATAAAATTTTATTGAACTATATAACGATTTCAAAATCTGTTAGGGTATATGTGATATTTACCCCCTCACGTGGGCCGACACTTGAGGCATACTGGGAAGGATCCAAAATGTAATTATTGAAAAGCATGGGGGCTACCAACAATTTTCACACAAATATATGACATGCAATTAAATTTATTGGACTAAAGATTAATTACAAAAGTAGTAGGGGTATACATGCAAATTCGCTACCTTACATGGGATAACTCATGAGGTGATGTGGAATGGACCTAAAAGTAAATACAAGAAAGCTCAGGATCATTTATGCAAAATTTCCACTTTATCTTACATGCTATATTTTATTTACAGGACTAAATAATAAATACAAAAAATATGGGGCAAGATATATAATTTACCCCAAAGAAGGCGCGCACAAACGACTGAGATTTCTTCACTTAAACTTGTGGCACGTCCACGATGACCCGTACTGCTTCGCAGATGGACGTCGGAGATTAGATCACTGGAGATGATCTGACGGTCGAAGCGAGGCTCCATCGGATGACTGAGATCAAAACTGGAGCGGGGAGCTCCATAGGATGGCTGCTGCTCTCCACGAAGAACATGGAAGAAGGGCTTCTTTCCCGAGCTTCGTCCTCGATTTCCTCCTACTCTAGCTTTCTTCTTCGATGGCAAGAGGCTCTACATGTCTGGGGAGACAGTCCGCAACGTCTAAGGGTCGAAAGAGGCTCCAGGACCCCACGGAGGAGTCGAGCGAGCTCCGTGAAATTATACCCTCCAAGTACCTATAAGTTGGGTTAATTCGAGCCAAGATGAGCTCCAAAGGGCACGTGACCTGCATAGGATGAAGAAACGGCTCGAGGAGAAGCTCCTCGACCAAAATTGAAGCTGTTAGAATGAAAGGCGAGGTGAATGGCGAGGCTTCCAACATGATGGTGCAGTGGAAGCTTCGATTCGCAGAATCAAGAAGATTCCATTTGGTAGAAGGTGGCTGGGAGGTCGAGAAAAAGGTTGGGAACAAAATGGGGGTGGAAAGGCTAGCCGGAGATAGAGTGATACACAGTAAAATCGTTCAACAGAGCGAAGCTCCGGCGAACTAGAAATCGGCTATTCTACGCTAATTACTTATGTTAAACCTTAAACTAAATGCATAATCAAAACGCTGATAACAACATCTATCTAAAATAATAAGAAGCATAGCTCGTACCTGGCTGAGCCAAGGAGCAGAGGGCGTAGCCGGAGCGGGCTGTAGTGGGTGCACCTCCACCCTCCATCGACCGCCGCGAGATCAAGGGATCTCCTCCTGTCACAAGGATGCTCGCATTGGCTGAGTCATGAGGTTTTAGGGGGAAGAAGGTGACCCAATTTAAAGAGGAAGTCAGAAGTACTTATTTATAGACATGTGTGGCACCCTTATTTGACGATCCAAAATCAATGAAATCGAGCTATGTACAACGGATCTAATGAGCTGGCTTGGATGTATAAGGAGTGATGATCAAACGTCAAGAATAAATCGAAGCCGATTGATCGATGGATAAATCGGGAAAAAGGGCGCAAAGTCGTAGAAAAGAAAGATGTGCGTCACATCCAGAGCAGAGGAGGCAGTTGACCTCGGTCAACATTTGACGCGACCCCATTGGTCCATGTCGGGCCGCTAAAATACAAAACAACAATTTTATTCAATATAAATTAAAATACTAAATGATTTTATTATTTTTTGTGCATGAAATAAAAAATGTTTATTATTTAATGTAGTATTTTATTATGATTTTTATTTATTTTTTGTCTTTATTTATTAGTAGTTAATTTTTAATAGGGTATTTATAGGTATATTCATCTATGTTTTGTGCATTTTATTTTATTTTGCGTATTTTATTATTTTATTATTTTATTTTATAAATCTATAGATTATTTTGTGAGTATAAATATAGTTTTATTTTATTTTTAGGATGTTATTTATATACTTAGATAAATAGGTAAGTATATTCTGTAGGTAGAGTTATAGGTGTTTTCCCTATGTGTTATATACATCTTTTTATTTTAAAGTATTTTGTTAAGTTTTATTTTGGTTTTGTATTTTTAGTAGGATTAAAGGAAATTTATAATATTATAAAAATATTAAGAATAAAAGAATGAAAGAATAAGTTTCTCCTTTTATTTACATACATGTACAACATAGGTGTTTTATCTATGTTTTCACATAAATTTATTTTATTTTATATCTTCCTATTGGTTTGATTATAATTTTAATATGCACATGCGTTATGAGTACTATTTAAAAATTTATAAAAATATGAATTTGTAAAAATAGTAATCGATGAATAAAATGAATATTTTAATCAGTAGAATGTACAATAGGGGTCAAAAACCTAACTTTTACACAGTAACTCCAAAAAATATAAAACCACTACCATTAAATTGCTTGTGAAAAGTTATATACAATTAGAGTGATTTTGCTATATTTTGAGTTTTTATTTGAAAGATATGGGTATGTGAAGTTTGGTTTTTTCCTTTTTATTTTGTGTATAAAATGTACATTGTGTTATTTTTGTGCAAACTCAATTTTGTATTATTCACATTATTATCTACAACATTTATGGACAAAGTTTCTTCATTTTATGAACAAATAAGAAAGAATAAAATAGATGTCAAAAATGCATAAACAATGAATAGAAAAATGGTATTTTTGGCCCTTATCTCCCCTACATTATTTCTTGTCGACCAAATCCATTCTGGACTTGGTTTCGGGGTTAGGGTCATAAAATATTTTCAATATTTTATTCCCTTTTCTTTTCTTCTCTTTATTATATAATTTTGGTATTAAAAACCATATTTTATATACAAATAATACAATAAATAATTAATTCTATTATGCATAAATTGATGCTATTTACATTCATTAGCTGGGGTTTTTAAAACCAAAATGATAGAATAAAGGTGATGAAATGGAGATTCATCAGCCACCTAGTTACCTTCTTCTGTGTTGCCTTGTTTTGTACCCAAGGACACTAATAGAAAATCATAAAAAAAGGATAAATAGCAAAAATAAAAAATATGAATAAAGGAAAGGTTTCTGCATCTTCTGTAAGTCCATCTATACTGCGTGACGATCTTTTCATGGATTCTAGCTTATTGCATGAACATGAACCTACTCCTGACCCTCATCTCTCTGGAGAGGGTCCTTCAATCCCCTTCCCTCAAGCACTCCGCTTGGTAAAGGGGACAAAAATAAAAAACCCAAAAAAGAGACACCAGATAGAGTTCAGCGAGAAGATAATTGATAGATTCCAGATACAATTGACTCTTCAGGAGGCACTTGAGCACGTGCCTCTCTTCTAGAAGAACTTGAGAGAGAAGACCACCATCCATAGGAAGAAGAGGAACTACAATGCAAAGATCCATGTGCTGACCCATACCTCATGGTTTACTATTCAGAACCGATTGCCATCCAAAAGACCTGATGTAGGAGCTCCTTATGTCAGATGCTACATTCATGAGCAGCGGTTCGACTGTACTCTATTGGACATCAGTTCTTTGATTAAACTTCTCCTGGCTGCCTTACTCGGCCAATTCGAGTTTGGCCCTCTTAGATAGAGCGGGACAGTCCTTCACATTGCTGATAGATCTGTTAAGAGGCTGAATGGTTTACTTAAGGGCATTATCGTCACAATTCAGGACCTGAAATTCCCCGTGAACTTTGTTGTACTGGACATGGAGATCACTGAATCTGTGACCAATACCCCCCATCATCTTAGGATGATCGTTCTTGGCCACAGCCAAGGTAGTATCGGATCGTGATAGCGGGAAGGTATACTTTTGCATCGAGGACGAGAGTATACAAATAGAGATAATTAATGAGACCATAGCAAGAGATTCAACATGCTCAGAGCAGATGACCAACTTAGAAAAGATGAAAGATGCATAGCTAGACGTCCACCAAGAGTGTGATTTTGTGATTACATATGATGAAGCAATTTGAGAAGATTCGGAAACACTAACTCTTATCACCACGTTATACACTACAACATTTCACATTACAATTGATGAGAGTTTGGAGAGTTCACTCATGGCACAGGACACCATAGAGGCTTATGATCATAGTCAGGATAGCAAGGTAGATTTCATTTCATGTGATTCAGATTCAGATCCCTCAGATACAGACATTGATTTTGATTTGTAAGATTTCGATGACTATTTATCGTGCCTTGTGCCTACAGAGCCCACAACTAGGATGGAGAGCGAGCCAGATTAGTTGACAGATATACTAGCAGGCTTGTCTTTGTCACATTTACCACTGCATCAAGAGTTCTCACGTACATATCTGGTAGCCTTCACGCAGACATTTCAGAGGCCAGATTTGCCAGCTCCCACTTATCTAGAATTGAATACCTTGTTGCAGAGCATAAAGTACAAATTCCTTACGGGTGAGCTAGATATGTTCCCAGTCATTATCTCAGCAGATTTGACTGAAGACAAATAATCTTGTTTGATGGAGTTTCTTGAAAGAAACAACAAGGCAATAGGATGGAGTGTAGCTAATCTCCAGGGGATAAGTCCGCCCCTGTGCTCCCACCACATATATCTTGAAGAGGATGCCAAGCCACCGCGTGAGTTCCAGCAAAGGATGAACCTTCGAGGTGAGGTCATGAAGGAAATATCGAAGTGGTGGAGCACCAATTTTATCTACCCCATCTCCGACTCCAAGTGGATTAGTCCATTGCATGTGGTAACCAAGAAGACGGGTATCACCGCAGTTCTGAGTGAGTCCGGAGAGGAGATAGCTACCGAGAACCCAGTTCTTGGAGGGATTTTGTGGACTACATACGATTGAATCAGGCCATCAAGGAGGATCATTTCCCGCTGCCATTTATTGATCAGATTATCGAGAGGCTTGTTGGGAAGAGTCACTACTACTTTCTTGACGGATACTTGAGATACAATCAGGTGACCATAGTGCCCGATGATCAGGAGAAAACGAAATTCACCTATCCATTTGGGAAGTATGCTTTTAGATGGATGCCCTTTGGTTTATGTAATGCCCTAGCTAAATTCTAAAGGTGTATGTTTTTCATCTTTTCGGACATGATGGGTGACTATTTAGAGGTCTTCATGGATGACTTTTCGGTATATGGTGATGAGTTTGATGCTTGTCTTGAGTGCCTAGGCCGAGTACTTCAATGCTACATTGAGGCCAACCTTTTTCTATCTTTGGAGAAGAGTCATTTCATGATGACTCAAGGGATGGACCTTGGCTTATCATCTCCAACAAGGGAATGGAGGTCGATTCAGCCAAGGTGGATATCATCAAGAAACTCAATCTACCGTCCAATTTACGGCAATTGCGATGTTTTTCGGGACAATGTCCGTTTCTACCAATAGTTCATATAGGACTTCAGTCGGATTGCTCGATCGCTTAATGATTTGCTGACAAAGACATCGAGTTAATTGTATATGATAAGTGTCTTGCATCATTTGAGACTCTCAAGATTATTTATGCAGGCTCCTGTCCTGCAGCCATCTGATTGGTCTCTCCCATTCAAAATCATGATGGACGCTTCTGATTTTGCCATAGAGGCTATGCTAGGACAGAGGAGGCATGGATTGTCATTTACCATTTACTACGCTAGGTGAACTTTGGATTCCGCTTAGCGGAACTACACCGTGACTGTGAAAGAGATTCTAGCCTTTGTTTTTGCTTTGGATACATTTCAATCTTACATTCTTGGATCTAGAGTGACTATCTATTCATATCACACCACCATTTGATACTTCATGGCAAAGAAGGATGCCAAAGACAGATTGACAAGATGGATCCTTCTACTCCAGGAGTTTGATATAGAGATTAAGGATAAACCTAGAGTCAAGAATGTGGTGGCAGATCTCCTCTCCTGCTTAGAGAACCTTGAGGATTTTGATCAGATCACACCTATTACTAAGACTTTCCCAAACGAGATGATTCTTGCTATCACCTCGCTTCCATGGTACATTGACATTTTGAACTATCTTGTTGCCAAGAAAGTTCCACAAGGTTGGCCCAAACAATGACTTGAGACCTTTTCTTGCGAAGCCCAAGTCATACAATTGGGAGGATCCCACCCTTTATCATGAAGGGGGAGATAGTTCCTAGCATCAGTGTGTTCCTTGGGAGGAGCACCACAACATCCTCACTTACTGCTACAAGCTTAAGGTAGGAGGACATCACTCAGGGAGACGGACATCGTAGAAAGTGCTCCAATCTAGCCTTTGGTGGCCTACCCTCTTCAAGGATTCAGATGAATTCATGAAGAGGTGCACTAACTGTCAAAGGATGGGCACTTGTGGACAACATGATCTGATGTCAATGCAGCCCATCTACTTCTGTGATGTTTTTGATGCATGGGGCATCGATTTCATGATTCAATTCCCTAAGAGTCAGGGATTTGAGTACATTCTACTTGTTTTGGATTATGTTAGTCGTTGGGTTGAGACCATCCATGCTCGAGCTGTAGATGCTAAGACTGTTTGCAAATTTTTGAGGAAGAATATTCATTTCACAGTTAGGGGTACCTAGAGTCTTGATTTCAGATAGGAGACTCATTTATCAACAACAAGGTAAGGGCCCTTGCTAACGAGTTCATCATTGACCATTGAGTTGCCACTCGAAATCATCCTTAGACTAAAGGTATTGCGGAAGTATCGAATAGGGAGATGAAGACTATATTGCAGAAGGTTGTCTACCCAGACCGAAAGGATTGGTCATAGCTTTTGGACTCAGTCTTGTGGGCCTATAAGACTTCCTTCAAGAGACCTTTGGGAACATTTCCCTTTCAGCTCGTTTATGGAAAGCCATACCACTTCTTGTGGAAATCAAGCACAAGTGACTTTGGGCAGTTACATAGCTATTATTGGATCCCAAGAGTATACGTGATCAAAGGAAAGCATAATTGGTAGCCCTGGAGGAGTTGAGAGATACAACCTTCTCAAGTAGCCTACAATATAAGGATAGAGTGAAGATATGGCATGATTCTCATATCAACCATAAACAGTTTGAGTCGAACCATAGAGTACGGCTATTCGATGCTAGGTTGAGATTATTTCCAAAGAAATTACAAAGAAAATAAAAGGGACCATACTTGGTCAGAAAGGTGCATGACAACGAAAGCATTGTATATCTGAATTGCCATCTGATTCCACCTTTCGAGTTAACAATCAATGCATGAAGCCATATCCTGATCATGATCCGTTGATTGTTGATGTTTCCCCTATTCGTTTTGTATGAGATGTGGTCTTTGACTCACATCATTTGCATCTCATACTTGATTATCACTTCTTCTCCGCAACTATATAGATCTAGACTGTCCATATCATATATTCTTTTTGTCTGATACCCCGTCTTTAACTAATAATGATTATGCTATACTTAGGGAACACTTTGTCCTAAGTATAGGGGGTATCATACCTATAATTATTCATTTGATTCTATTTACCTCTATTTTGAAGCCTATACATAGGGATATTTTAGCCTAAATATAGGGGAGGTAATACATGTACATCTTATTCCTCGATTTTCCCTTGTGTATAGTCTTCTATACTTAGGATTACTAGATCCTAAGTATAGGGGAATCACCGATTTCTATTTGTTATATTCTTTCATTCGTCGTTGTAGTATAGCCTCCTTTTCACTTCCCAATACTCAGCACGAGTTATGTCTTCTTTCATAGCTCTCTGATCACTCTGAGGACATCGTTCGAGCTAAGTATAAGGGTGTCGCATATATTTTATATATAATTTACCCATAACTCATACTTTGTGTGTGTGTTAATAATATGACTAAAAATAAAAAAATTTCTCATAAATGTTTGTAAACTCTTGTGTAAAAAGTTTTGTAAAATTATTTGTAAAAAATTTGTAAAAACCTTTTGTAAAAAATATTTTTGTACAAACTTTTGCAAATGGTTTTGATTGTAAAACTTTCTGTAAATATTTTTGTAGCAAAATTATGTATATAGTACAATTTTTTTGAAAAATATTTGAAAATAAATGTTTGCCAAATTTTGTTTGTAAAATATCCGTGTTTTTTTTCAAAGATTTTTCTTCTTCTTTGCATTCAAAAACTTCATAAAAATTGCATATTTTTGAAAATCTTCACAACAAAGAGTTTTGTATACTTACTTGTATGTCATCTGAATCACGCCGGACATATTAGTCTGGAAGTGAATTGAAAAATGGAGCTTATTTAAGACCTTAGTCCACTTAACTTAAGAGGAACCTTATAGGATTTAGGGTTAAGACTTTCGGGACCATAGTGACTTAATTCTTGAAGTCCACTAGGTTATGTCCACATGTCATCTTGATGAGCCTAGGTAGAACACTTAACAATGCACGCATGACTCTCAAAGACAATGGCTTGACTTGGACACACACCTTATACGTAGCTCAACACGGATGAGGTGGTGAGGAGGCAAAATTCCTTTGCTTGGGGAAGCATACAAGGGCAATACTGCTAGCCAGAACTTCTCATCTTCCTCTTGGGAAGGATGTGTGCCTCAACCTGGTCTAGTGGCATTGAGGTCTAAAGACAGGAGTCGGTGGGTTGCAATAATGCTTCAAAAGAGGGATAGTCTACTAGCTCAAGAAGAAAAACTACTTATGTATATGATGCACCATGTAGATATGTTGTACATATGCACATCAAAAAATGCGCAAATCAAGAAAACTCAAAAAAAGGAGGCATGCCTGATTGAAAATAAAATGCCTACCGGCGTGTATATAGTGAATAAAGCAGAGCTTATGTATTCCACCGCCTCATCTCATGGAATCTTGCAGTTGGAGACTTAGCTATATTGATTAAGCTCCAAAGGATACGTGGCTACACTGGTCACAGTCCATTCTCTTCTTTCCCCCTCTTCTTGAGCTGGTTGTACTTGAACTCAGAAGGGAATACCCCGCTCCTCAAGGAAAGAGCTGCTTGATTGGGTATTAGAGTTGCCTTGTTGAGGGAGGATATTTCTTTGCCATTTCTGAGGTAGGAGCTACATATCACTTACATAGTACAAGTAAAGATTCATGGTCATTAGAGTTTGCATATGTAGACTTGTTCTAACCTGGTTATTAAGGAGTCTTGACCATAGAGCTGTGGAACTTGGAGGATGTTAGGTCTTAAACCTATTTCCCAATAAGGTTTCGCTAAACTAATAATCCAAAGGTTTGTCTGAGCTCCATATTCCAATTTAATGAAAATAAGTTTAATAATCAGCTTTGATTCTTCCTTTTTCTTTTTTCCCTTATTTTCACTTCTTTTCAAATAAATATTTGATAAGGGACTACCAAAGGAAAAGTATTGTAGGATGATGAATCTACGATTATCATGCTTTATTCTTTTATTTTATCTTTATCGTTTGGCAAAACCATTTATAAATACATGTAAGTTCAATAACATAACATTTTACATGCATGTATTAATATCTCATAATTAGCACCTATTTTGTGAAAATAAAAGAATAAAGAGAAAAGAAAAAGAAGGATGCATTTAGAAAAACTATTAAGTGACCCAAACCCTAAGAGAAGGTCAAGTCTTGACCTGATCGTAAAAGAATAAGTAGAGAGAGATATGGGTACACTATGTATTGTACATATTATCTATGCCTGTAAATATAATTCCACTTTTTGTGAAACCCATATTATTATTTTAAACCTGTATAAAGTCCTTCTAATAATTTAAAAATAAAATAAAATTCATAAAAAAATAAAAATAAAATACAACAACCCCTTGTATAAAAGACCCTTGCATATACATATAATACCTATTTATTCTACAAATTTAAGTAATTTAGAAAATTCAAATAAAAATCATTTTGCATTCCTAAAATAATTGTGTAAATATATAAAATATAAAAAAATATTTTTGATAAAAATAATAAATAAAAATGCATGTACGATATACATAGGTATAATATACATGTATATATCACTTAATACTGTATATATCCTATTTATATTTTTCATAAAAATATTCAAAAATCACGGAAAAATAGTTTATAAAATAATAAACGTTTTTTATTTTTATAAACTTTTTTTAAATCATTTAATATTTTTTATTTAATTTTCTTTCATTTTGTATATTATGAATTCTCATTGGTCCACGCAGGATTGTTGACCCTAGTCAACGTCTCCTCCTAGCTCGATCGGGTTTGTCGTCACGTCGCTGAAGCTTCTTCTCGGATTTTTCCCAGGTGCACCCGACCTCCTTTCGCTACTCGACTACACTCCTAGGATACGTGATCCTCGTGGATCCCTAGGAACAATCGGATCTACCTAGGGTTTCGCTCCACCTTCCGATCTTTCTAGACCCTCATGCATCCTATAAAGTCTCATTTCCGCTCCTCCAGCTTGCCAGCTCATTTCTCATGCCACCATAGACCCCTAGATACCTTAAGGAAGGTGACAACTCCTCGAGGTCCCTTTGAAGTGTCATTATGTGGTCCAATTGAGCGCAGCTCGTCGCGTTATCGGAGAGCCATTGCGAGAAGCCTCCTTGGTCAGCCGCAACCTGGTAGAGGCCATAACCCTCCATCCATCTCCGCCTGACATAGCTGAACTCCTCATAAGCCCCATGTATCACCTCTATCGCCTGTATTTTCTGCTTTGATCCATCTTTTCATTTCATCATCGCCGCACATTCCTCTGCTCCGACCGGCTAGTCGAAGCCCCGTTTCTTACCTTCATCCGCTCAGATCGACCCCCCTACTCGTCGTCATCCTCCCTATGCAACCTTTCCCCATAAGGCTCTCTCATTAGATCAAGATTAAGGCCGAGATCTCCTTTCTCCATTCCCGACGGAGGTCGAACCCCGTTTCCCGTCAATTCTCCTTGTTTCACCAAGCAATAATGATGAATCTCGGATTCACCACTCTAAGTCTCATTAATTAAGCTCAAGTCCCTCAAAATCAACTGCATTTCTACATTTATTTTGCATAATTAGCATTTATGCATGATTTCATAAGAATTGCATTTTAGCATTAATTTCTGCATAAAATAAGAAGCCAAAAATCCAAGCCAAAAACGACCTGTAAATAGCCTAACTTCTCCTATTTTGAACTCCTTCATGCTAACTCCGAATACCACAAACCCACCTCCACTGTGTACACATCACTAACAAGAATAAATAAAAAATACAAAAAAATAATTAACTCTGGTAAGTGGACCAAAAACTCAAACCCTAGTTTCAGGTTTTTCGGACTAAAAGCCTCATATATTCTCCATCCAGTGTCCGATTTGATCCTACTTACTTTTGAACTAATGCACATTCAATTACCTTCAAAACAAGACCAAGTTCAAGTGAATCGGAGCTCGTATGTGAAAGTTGGGTTTTGGGCCTCTTTTGCACATTGTATATTTTCGCGGTTTTCTGACCTATATTTGACGTATATATTTTATTTATTAATAAAAATCTAAAAAAAATTAGAATTAGGTGTCTTTTATTTATCTTTGATTTTTCTATATTTTTTCAGATTTTTATCATGTTTAAAAATGACAAAAAGATACAAACCAAAAAATCAAGGTATTCTATGTACATGCGATACACCAAAATTTCACTTTTTACATTTGACCGATTTTGGCTTTGATATCTTCATGAAAGTTGTAGATCTCATCGAGACGAGCATTTTTCGTGAAGGAACTTTTTTGATCCAAGGTCATTTGCTATTTTTTATTGATTTTACAAAAGATTTTTTCTCTAATTTTTCTGGTGCTGACACGTGGCAGCCCCAGAGGCCGCCACATGTCAGCGGTTTTTCACCCCTTTTTAATTCCGTTTTTATTAAAAAAAATAATAAAAAAATAAAAGACACGCACATGCCTCCAGGCACGTGCAACGCACGTGTCTCGCCTCTCTCCTTGAACCCCTTGCCACGTGGCTTATTTCCCACCATTCGATCTTTCTCTGATCGAACGGTCCCTGCTCCTCTCCCCCAACCTCGCGCCCACCGCCGCCAACTTTGCAACCTCCGTTGACCCCGCTCTCTCGCAACGGCCACCGTCCCCGCCATTCTCGCCGGCCGCCAACCTCCTCCTGCAACGGCCTCGCCGACCTTATCTCCGCCAAGGCCAAAACCTCCTCCCTCGCAGCCTTATTTAAATACCATCGCCCCCCGACTCCATTATCCGCCGAAGCTTGGAGTCGGGCTCCCCTGCCGGTGGTGACAGCCCGGCGTGACCCCCTTCGCGGCGAGATCCGGCGTCTTCTCCGACGTCGTCGCGGCGCCGCCAGCGGCCTTCTGCTCCTGCTCCGCGTTTCGCTTCGAGCCAACATCTCCATCTTCATCGAATTCACCGCTTCGATCTTCATTGACTTTCGCCGCTTCATCGACAACCCCGGTCATCTTCTCCGACTCCGCCAACGCATCTCCGGAGCTTCATCACCTTCGCAGCCTCCGCCCTCGCTTCGTCAACACCACCGGCCCGCCACCGACCGCTAAAGGAGCTGCTCCAGCCACACCCGCTCCTCCTACGCCTTGGGGGTACCTCCTGTACTCCCCCGCCTGGGCCGAGCAGCTCCACCCCACGCCACCGCCTTCTCCTCCAGCGCACGAGGCTCGCCTCCGTCTCCGGCAGCAACTACCCCGCATCAGCCACAGGACACGGCCGGAGTCCGCCACCGCCAGCACCGAGCGCGACGCCCGAGACCTCAGCACGCGTGAGTCGCGTGCGTGGGGAACGTCAGGCTGACGTCAGCCCAGGTCACGCGCTGTGCACGTGACCGTGGGCAAATTGCTGAGACACCCCCAGAGGCTCCATTAATTGCACATCAGTCCCGCCTCCAGAGGGCACGTGCCTGACACGTGCCTCTCTGGGAATTTTGCAAGAAGGGCCCCACTAATTATGGTAATTACTATTAGGTCCCCCTCTGCACATTTTATTTTAATTTATTTATTGCATTTACCCCCATGTGTTCTCTCTCTGTTTGGAACCTCTTCTAGACATCATTTTATTTATACAAAAATAGCACTTTGTTCATTGCTTAATGCTCTACATTTTGAGATACTATGGGTATTTTTGTGATCATCGGTTAATTATTAATTAATTATTTTGTGGAAAATTGCGCATTTTGCCCATCTTATGCTCTGGAATTTATCATTGATTAACCGTTGCTCTAAAAATCCTCGAAAAATCACATAGTGTAGAGTTTATTGTGGTTAACATTGTGCCCAAAAAATTTTTCCATTTGCATGCATAATTTGCTCTGTAAAAATCATTTTTGCATATTTCATTGTTTAATTTTTAATAGTTATTAGACCCACATTTTCGAGATTTAGGATTTTTCTGAGATCCATCACCTAGTGATAGATCTTAGATAATTTTATCTCTCGAAAATAAGTAGGTTTCATATTTATTATAATTAAATGCTGAAAATCATTCTGTTTGCATTTAAAAATTCATAAAAAATTTATATTGCATCAGAAAATTCCAAAAAATTACATTGCACTTATTTCATCATCATTTTCATTGTGACCAAGTTTCATATTTTTCGGACATTGTTTGATCGAAGATTACATTTTAGTCCCTAAAATAGGCCGAAATTGCATTTTGCATCCCTTTATTGCATTGAAAAATCCAAAAAAACAAGACCGCCTTGAAAATCGAACACGAAATTAGATAGACATATTTCTAGGTTGTTCCTTTGCCTCCTTGTGATCGACCTTGGGACTTGCCCAAGTAAAATAAACTTAAAACCACTTGAATCAAAATTGAATAAAATTTGTGGTTATTTCTTGACTGTTTCCGATTGCCGCCTACAACGAACGATATTTTATTTTCCCGTACAAAGTTAAAAACCAACTTCTTAACGCGGCATTTTCGGGATCGTCAGATGGCGCCGTTGCCGGGGAGGCAAATGGCTTAGTTTTGTATTTTGAAAATTTTTCGCTCGGTTTTCCGTATTCAGGTAGTCTGACCCCCAAATTCTTCATTGTGAACACAATTTTATTTTCAGCATTTATTTTTCTTCATTTATTCGCTTGTTCTAGTTTCTGAGTCACTCTCTTATACATATCTCTCTTATTTTTTTCTTGCGAGGTACCCGACGTACGTGGAGCGGTTCTCAACAAACCGACGCATCTTCACCGACATCTGAGAAAGCCGCAAATTAATTTAAGATCGAGTCGAGTCGTGAGAGAGAGTAGAGTCTAGGTTTTCAATTTCCGCAATTTTATTTACTTGCTCATTTACAGCGGTGTCCGTTTGGACTCTCGCGTGTGTAAAAAAGACCTTGAACTTCTCTGTGGTGTGTTGTGGCCTGTTTCACTCTCCGGGGAGGGTGGGGCCCGACTTGAGTGGCGACTAGGATAGACCTGCACATACGGCTCTCAGAGCATTTTTATTTTTTAATTGTGCTCGTAGGATCTTAAGCCACACTGCACTTTAATCAAAACGCACATAGATCGTTCAACTTAGCCAAATTTAACTCAATTCTTCCTGTTAATAGAACTTTCTATTTAGGTGCGGCTTTTATCGGCTTGCACGCATATAGAATAATTTTTAAATTCTGTCTAGCATCCCACATGGAGATTGCGAGGAGGCACTGTAAGTCTTCTAACTGAGCATTCATCATAGTTTTCCGCGTGCATCGGCTTTTCCCGACTTTCCCCCCTTGTTTTATCACATAAATCTAAAGGAAATTGGGACTGGACAATAGACGTGTGTTTGTGCTCATCTAATTTTTCAGTGATCACCTTATTAAAAATTGGGACTGCTAAATATAGCCGATCAAAATAACTCATAAAATCAAGAATTTCTGCGGGAGAGCAACCCCGACCTTGTATGTTTCTATTAGTCTAAGTGAGCGAGAGATGACACTTAAGGCTAGAGCCCAAATCCGAAATTTCAGCTCGCTAAATTCCTGCCAAGATTGATTTATCACCAACTAAAATTGAAAAGATAATAGCCGAACTCTTACGGCTTCATTGTGTGCGTTGGTGAAACCGGGGTTTGAATTGTGTTTGCATTGGTGTGCGTAAACCGATAGCGAAGATCAACAGCCGCACATTTGATTTCTCTTGATTATCCCGTGCCATCATCTCTCTCCATGGAATTCTTGTCCAATAACTCTTGCAGACCCAACCCCTCATTCCTTTCAGCTCTTTCAAAATAGCCGAACGTTTATCCGAGAATCCATCAGAGCTATACTATGAAAATGAATTCGTATCGGTTAGACCCAAAACACCTCCCCCTCAACCACCAATAAATCCATCTCCTTCTGCTAATCCGACCTGTTTCATGAATGACAACCCTTTGTATTCAGAGCAGACAAACCAACAAATGATTGAGGGCTCTACTTCTTCATTTAATCCTCTTTACGTTGATCATACAATTCATCCCTCATATTCGGTAAATGTCAATCCATCATTCATGGGAGAAGCTAACCACATGATCGAATTAAACACTTCTTCACTTCTTCCATCAATCTTGAACACCAAAGAAAAATCATTATCTTGGATTGAACATAACAATCCCCTCTTCACTCATACAGAGGATTGGGTCAACCACATAGGATCACAACTCCCCTTGGACCAACTCCACTTACCTAGACCATATGAGCAGCCACCTTCCATGATTATTGAGGAGGTACATTCAGAAAATGATGATCATATATCGGATATTTCAAGAGACCCCTCCCCTAGTACATATAGAAAAATGGAAGAGGACATTCAATTACAAAAACATACCCCAACTGCTCCCATACTTGGCCAAAAGAAATTTTGGAGAATAGTTTGAGGACGAATAAGAAATTTGATTTAATGGAGGATAAAGTTCAAGAACTTGCCGATCGATTAATATCTGGTAGCTCGGATATAAAAATGAATGAGGAAATAATTGGATCTAAGATTGAAAATTTTGAGAATATTCAGGGACTTAGGGATTATTCTGAGAATTTCACTTCTACATCTTACTCCCTTAGAAATGACTATACAACGGACTATCACCCTGAACACCAAAGCCCCTTTTCACCTGAAGGACACCCCACACCCCCACAGCACCCAGAACATACCAAAAAAATGGAAATGTTTGAAAACCACAAAAAATTGAAAATTTAGGAAATTTCATAAAAATTGAGACTGAAAACGATATGAGGAATTTGGATCCAACCGTACGGGAAGCAATAGGAAAGAAATTGATTTTTGAACTTCCCGTTCTACAGGCCATTGGACACTTCCCCGATCTTAAAGGATTTGTAATGGACAAATTAACGATGAAGAAATCGGGCAGGATTAGAACAAAAACCGAGAGACATATATTGTCAATGGCCTCCTCCTTGGTGTTGAGGAGAAAAACCAAGAGCCGCATAGTGAAGCGGTTGCCCAGATTTGAATGTGTACTCAAAGACATGATTTTCACCCATGCTCGGATTGATGACGATTCACCAATTAATATCCTCATGACCTATGTATTCCATGAACTCAAACTCGGACCGATTCGAAAGATACGAGCGATTGTTCAATTAGCAGACCCATCGATAAAACGGTCGAGAGGAACCATTTCTGTCATCATTAAATTCCAAGGTGCTCCGCTCAAAGTAGAATTCACGATCATTGATATTGAGCATCAAGGAGAATTCACCCAGTCTCCAATCATTCTCGGAAAGCCATTCTTGGCATTGGCCAAGGCGTGTATTGATTGTGAGACTCAGGAAATCAATTTCACAGCATTGGAAGCACTTAGATCTGAGCATGTCTTTGAGGAACCACGATCTCCTGAGGCAACCCACGAAGTCCCCGACAACCGTAACCATGAAGCGGTAGAAGAGCCCTACCCCGCAGCCACACCTGAGATAGCGGTTGTTGATGAGACTACTGGTTTAGAAAATCTCCCCCTGCTCCATTCCCAGCCGCTCTCACCAGGGAGAATCATGTATATGAATCATATGATCCGGAGACTTATGCATGGGCACACCCTGGGTCAACCTACTCTGACTACATGGATTACATCAACTTGACTCAGGAATGCACCAACATCGAATCAATGGAGAAAGAACATGCAGAGACTCTCCCCAATATTCAAATCCCTGAGGATCTCAAAATAGACAAATCTTTCTACTACGATCCTGAGACATATGCATGGTCACACCCGGGAGCAACATTCTCTGAATATCTCGACCAAATCATCCCAAATCGAGAATGCTCAAACATTCGGGAGACTAAGAACAAGCACGCAAATCGAGCACCGACCAAGGAAACTTCAAACGGCTATTCATCTGGATACTCAAGTGAACTGACACCTTCACGAAGAAATAAAAAGAGAGTCACCTTTGACCTTCCGGAAGAGGAATCGTCTGATGGTCCCTCATTAGGTCCGGAAAAGGTAGTCTACATGAGTGAAGTCAGTTCGGCAGCCCTAAAGCCATATCTTCGTAAGGATCCAAAATTCAATTCTCATTGGACAACTCCCGTTCCTAACTACTACTCATCCAAAGCTGATGCTCCTGCCCTCTTCAAGTACACTGGAATTCTTTTGTATGAGCTGATTGAGACCGGTGCTTCTGTGCTATCATCTGAGGACAAATTGATTGACCCCAAGAAGGAACGAATTCTGAGGAAACAATTAAAGAAACAAAGAGATATGCAGACTTGGAGTATGTCCACTTTCAAATACTACTCCTCTGAGGATAACTCTGATGATGGATATCTTTCATCTGACTCAAACACTTCATCTATTATCCATCATGATTTTTCTGAGGATAACTCTGATCATAGTTGGGAATCATATGTCTCATCTCCATCGCGTCATTATGATCTCCCACTGCAGGCTCACAAGAAGATCAGCCGAAAACCGCCTTAATCATTCGGCTACTCACCCTCCCTCCCGACCACATCGGTCTCCTTGTACAGCTTCTTCCTCTACTTAGGCCAAGGCTTAAGTATAGGGGGGACCGATGCCATCTGTTTATACCATCCTTCTCATCCTCCCGACCGCTCCATTTCCACCCTTCTTCCATACTTAGGCTATCCAGAGCCTATGTATAGGGGGAACCGACATCCACCTGTATATCCTCTCCTCATTCACATATCATGACCGCCTCTTTTCCGCTTTACTTCCTAACCATTGTATATAAATTTTCCACTCCCTTACGCTTAGCACGAGCTATGTCTTCATTACGCTTTTTGTGCTCTGAGGACACAACACTCGCTAAGTATAGGGGGGTCTGTATATATACTTTGTATATATTTTACCCATATCTCGTACTTTCACGTAAGTCTATATGTATTTATGGGGTGGGTACTAACTTCAAAAAAAAAGAGTTTTTCTACTAACACTGACTTGCCCAAAATTTTTGAAAAAAAATGGCTTCTTATTTCATCTTTGCACACACACACGCAAAAAAAAATCTGCATTTCACACACTTGCACTTCATCCAACTTCACATGCATTTGCATTTGTGAAAAGTCATTGGGTTCTGAACCAAGTTGTGAGCCGAAACCGAGAGTGGTCTGAACTTGCCCTTAATCCACCTAATTTTCAGAGGAACTTCACCGAGAAATAGGATTTTAAGAGCTTCAGGTCTTTTGACTTAATTCTTTAAGTTCCACATGACAATGAGCAGTGTTTGACTTTTAGTGTATAACATGATCTCTTCATTCTGGGTACAACTCTAGAATAGGGAATTAATTTGTACTCTCGCATTAAGCACTTAGCTCAACCCAGACGGGATGTTGGAAGACTGTGTGAGTTTCTTTTTTGGTAGCGTGGAAATCTAAAGACCGGAGTTCGGGTTGAAATAAATCTTCGGAAAAGGGATGGACGGCTGGGTGCAATTTTTTCTAAGACCCCAAAAAATGTACGGAATAAAAAGATTCTATATCCGTAGGGGCACAACAAGATCCAAGCACAACCACCAAAAATTCTAAAATACAAAGAAGCATTCTATCAAATAAAAATTTCGACCAAAAAGGTCCAAGCTTCAAGAAACCTGCAGATCATGGTGGAGACTTGGCTACACTGGCCATCTTCACAAGGAGAGGTGACTACACTGGCCACCCCCTCCAGTTCTTTTCTCTTTCTTCTAGCTTCTCCCCCATTTCGATTGTGAACACACCACGACAGACCTTAGAAGGAAATACCTGACTCCCCGAAAATGAGTTACTGGAGAGTAGAGGAGCATGGTAGTCCGGCATTCTGGATGGGAAGAGCTAAAACCCTTCACACACACACGAGTCGGTTATTCAATGTTCATAGGGTATACTTTGGGAAGAGGATTCATCTAAGATGACTTCTGAGCCGAAACTGTAACAATGGTGTGTAGAATTTGAGGGCTGTTGATTTTAAAATTCTAAGTCTCACAGAAGTTCCGCCACACTACTAATCCAAAGGTCGAGTTTAGTTTCATTCTCACCTTCAACTCATGGTCTTGGTATGGAACCCAGTCTCATTTCACTTCATGGCATGTCTTTTTGATGCTCAGGGACGAGCATGGTTTAAGTATAGGGGGATGATGAATCTCTGATTCACCACTCTAAGACTCATTAATTAAGCTCAAGTCCCTCAAAATCAACTGCATTTCTACATTTATTTCTCATAATTAGCATTTATGCATGATTTCATAAGAATTGCATTTTAGCATTAATTTCTGCATAAAATAAGAAGCCAAAAATCCAAGCCAAAAATGACCTGTAAATAGCCTAACTTCTCCTATTTTTAACTCCTTCATGCTAACTCCGAATACCACAAACCTAACTCCACTGTGTACACATCACTAACAAGAATAAATAAAAAATATAAAAAAATAATTAACTTTGTTAAGTGGACCAAAAACTCAAACCCTAGTTTCAGGATTTTCGGACTAAAAGCCTCATATCTTCTCCATTCAGTGTCCGATTTGATCCTACTCACTTTTGAACTAATGCACATTCAATTACCTTCAAAAAAAGACCAAGTTCAAGTGAATCGGAGCTCGTATGTGAAAGTTGGGTTTTGGGCCTCTTTTGCACATTGTATATTTTCGTGGTTTTCTGACCTATATTTGATGTATATATTTTCTTTATTAATAAAAATATAAAAAAAAATAAAATTAGGTGTATTTTATTTATCTTTGATTTTTCTATATTTTTTCAGATTTTTATCTTGTTTAAAAATGACAAAAAAATACAAACCCAAAAATCAAGGTATTCTATGTACATGGGATACCCCAAAATTTCACTTTTTACATTTGACCGATTTTGGCTTTGATGTCTTTATAAAAGTTGTAGATCTCATCGAGGCGAGCATTTTTTGTGAAGGAACGTTTTTGATCCGAGGTCATTTGCTATTTTTTATTGATTTTACAAAAGATTTTTTCTCTGATTTTTCTGGTGCTGACACATGGCAGCCCCAGTGGCCGCCACGTGTCAGCGGTTTTTCGCCCCTTTTTAATTCCGTTTTTATTAAAAAAATAATAAAAAAATAAAAGACACGCACGTGCGCGGCAGATGCCTCCAGGCACGTGCAACGCACGTGTCTCGCCTCTCTCCTTGAACCCCTTGCCACGTGGCTTATTTCCCACCATTTGATCTTTCTCTGATCGAATGGTCCCTGCTCCTCTCCCCCAACCTCGCGCCCACCGCCGCCAACTTCGCAACCTCCGTTGACCCCGCTCTCTCGCAACGGCCACCGTCCCCGCCATTCTCGCTAGCCGCCAACCTCCTCCCGCAACGGCCTCGCCGACCTTATCTCCGCCAATGGCCAAAACCTCCTCCCTCGCAGCCTTATTTAAACACCATCGCCCCCCCCGACTCCATTATCCGCCGAAGCTTGGAGTTGGGTTTCCCTGCCGGTGGTGATAGCCCGGCGTGACCCCCTTCGCGGCGAGATCCGACGTCTTCTCCGACGTCGTCGCGGCGCCGCCAGCGGCCTTCTGCTCCTGCTCCGCGTTTCGCGTCGATCCAACATCTCCATCTTCATCGACTTCACCGCTTCGATCTTCATCGACTTTCGCCGCTTCATCAACAACCCCAGTCATCTTCTCCGACTCCGCCAACGCATCTCCAGAGCTTCATCACCTTCGCAGCCTCCGCCCTCTCTTCGTCAACACCGCCGGCCCGCCACCGACCGCTATAGGAGCTGCTCCAGCCACGCCCGCTCCTCCTACGCCTTGGGGGTACCGCCTGTACTCCCCTGCCTGGGCCGAGCAGCTCCGCCCCACGCCACCGCCTTCTCCTCCAGCGCACGAGGCTCGCCTCCGTCTCCGGCAGCAGCTTCCCCGAATCAGCCACAGGACACGGCCGGAGTCTGCCACCGCCAGCATTGGGCGCGACGCCCGAGACCCCAACACGTGCGAGTCGCGTGCGTGGGGAACGTCAGGCTGACATCAGCCCAGGTCACGCGCTGTGCACGTGACCGTGGGCAAATTGCTGAGACACCCCCGGAGGCTCCATTAATTGCACATCAGTCCCGTCTCCAGAGGGCACGTACCTGACCCGTGCCTCTCTGGGAATTTTGCAAGAAGGGCCCCACTAATTTTGGTAATTACTATTAGGTCCCCCTCTGTACATTTTATTTTTATTTATTTATTGCATTTACCCCCATGTGTTCTCCCTCTGTTTGGAACCTCTTCTAGACATCATTTTATTTATACAAAAATAGCACTTTGTTCATTGCTTAATGCTCTACATTTTGAGATACTATGGGTGTTTTTGTGATCATCGGTTAATTATTAATTAATTATTTTGTGGAAAATTGCGCATTTTGCCCATCTTATGCTCTGGAATTTATCATTGATTAACCGTTGCTCTAAAAATCCTCGAAAAATCGCATAGTGTAGAGTTTATTGTGGTTAACATTGTGCCCAAAATCATTGCATTTGCATGCATAATTTGCTCTGTAAAAATCATTTTGCATATTTCATTGTTTAATTTTTAATAGGTATTAGACCCCACATTTTCGAGATTTAGGATTTTTCTGAGATTCATCACCTAGTGATAGATCTTAGATAATTTTATCTCTCGAAAATAAGTAGGTTTAATATTTATTATAATTAAATGCTGAAAATCATTTTGTTTGCATTTAGAAATTTATAAAAAAATTTATATTGCATCAGAAAATTCCAAAAAAAATTACATTGCACTTATTTCATCATCATTTACATTGTGGCCAAGTTTCATATTTTTCGGACATTGTTTGATTGATGATTACATTTTAGTCCCTAAAATAGGCCGAAATTGCATTTTGCATCCCTTTATTGCATTGAAAAATCCAAAAAAAACAAGACCACCTTGAAAGCCGAACACGAAATTAGATAGACATATTTCTAGGTTGTTCCTTTGCCTCCTTGTGATCGACCTTGGGACTTTCCCAAGTAAAATAAACATAAAACCACTTGAATCAAAATTGAATAAAATTTGTGGTTATTTCTTGACTGTTTCCGATTGCCGCCTACAACGAACGATATTTTATTTTCCCGCACGAAGATTAAAACCAACTTCTTAACGCGGCATTTTCGGGATCGTCAGATGGCGCCGTTGCTGGGGAGGCAAACGGCTTAGTTTTGTGTTTTGAAAATTTTTCGCTCGGTTTTCCGTATTCGGGAAGTCTGACCCCCGAATTCTTCATTGTGAATACCATTTTATTTCCAGCATTTATTTTTCTGCATTTATTCACTTGTTCTATTTTCTGAGTCACTCTCTTACACATATCTCTCTTATTTTTTTCTTGCGAGGTACCCGACGTACGTGGAGTGGTTCTCAAGAAACCGACGCATCTTCACCGACATCCGAGAAAGCCGCAAATTAATTTAAGATCGAGTCAAGTCGTGAGAGAGAGTAGAGTCTAGGTTTTAGTTTCCGCAATTTTATTTACTTACTCATTTACAGCGGTGTCCGTTTGGACTCTTGAGTGTGTAAAAAAGACCTTGAACTTCTCTGTGGTGTGTCGTGGCCTGTTTCACTCTCCGGGGAGGGTGGGGCCCGACTTGAGTGGCGACTAGGATAGACCTGCACATACGGCTCTCAGAGCATTTTTATTTTTTGATTGTGCTCGTAGGATCTTAAGCCACACTGCACTTTAATCAAAACGCACATAGATCGTTCAACTTAGCCAAATTTAACTCAATTCTTCCCGCTAATATAACTTTCTGTTTATGCGCGGTTTTTATTGGCTTGCACGCATATAGAATAATTTTTAAATTCTGTCTCGCATCCCACATGGAGATTGCGAGGAGGCACTGCAAGTCTTCTAAATTAGCATTCATCATAGTTTTCCGCGTGTATCGGCTTTTCGTGACTTTCTCCCCTTGTTTTATTACATAAATCTAAAGGAAATTGGGACTGGACGATAGACGTGTGTTTGTGCTCATCTAATTTTTCAGTGATCACCTTATTAAAATTTGGGACTGCTAAATATAGTCGATCAAAATAACCCATAAAATCAAGAATTTCTGCAGGAGAGCAACCCCGACCTTGTATGTTTCTATTTTTCTAAGTGAGCGAGAGACGACACTTAAGGCTAGAGCCCAAATCCGAAATTTCAGCTCGCTAAATTCCTGCCAAGATTGATTTATCACCAACTAAAATTGAAAAGATAATAGCCGAACTCTTATGGCTTCATTGTGTGCGTTGGTGAAACCGGGGTTTGAATTGTGTTTGCATTGGTGTGCGTAAACCCATAGCGAAGATCAACAGCCGCACATTTGATTTCTCTTGATTATCCCGTGCCATCATCTCTCTCCATGGAATTCTTGTCCAATAACTCTTGCAAACCCAACCCCTCATTTCTTTCAACTCTTTCAAAAATAGCCGAATGTTTATCCGAGAATCCATCAGAGCTATACTACGAAAATGAATTCGTATCGGTTAGACCCAAAACACCTCCCCCTCAACCACCAATAAATCCATCTCCTTCTGCTAATCCGACCTGTTTCATGAATGACAACCCTTTGTATTCAGAGCAGACAAACCAACAAATGATTGAGGGCTCTACTTCTTCATTTAATCCTCTTTACGTTGATCATACAATTCATCCCTCATATTCGGTAAATGTCAATCCATCATTCATGGGAGAAGATAACCACATGATCGAATTAAACACTTCTTCACTTCTTCCATCAATCTTGAACGCCAAAGAAAAATCATTATCTTGGATTGAACATAACAATCTCCTCTTCACTCATACAGAGGATTGGGCCGACCACATAGGATCACAACTCCCCTTGGACCAACTCCACTTACCTAGACCATATGAGCAGCCACCTTCCATGATTATTGAGGAGGTACTTTCAGAAAATGATGATCGTATATCGGATATTTCAAGAGACCCCTCCCATAGTACATATAGAAAATGGAAGAGGACATTCAATTACAAAAACATACCCCAACTGCTCCCATACTTGGCCAAGAAGAGATTTTGGAGAATAGTTTGAGGATGAATAAGAAATTTGATTTAATAGAGGATAAATTTCAAGAACTTGCCGATCGATTAATCTCTGGTACCTCGGATATAAAAATGAATGAGGAAATGATTGGATCTAAGATTGAAAATTTTGAGAATATTCAGGGACCTAGGGATTATTCTGAGAATTTTACTTCTACATCTTACTCCCTTAGAAATGACTATACAGCGAACTATCACCCTGAACACCAAAGCCCCTTTTCACCTGAAGGACACCCCACACCCCCACACCACCCAGAAAATACCAAAAAAATGGAAATATTTGAAAACCACAAAAAAATTGAAAATTTAGAAAATTTCATAAAAATTGAGACTGAAAACGATCTGAGGAATTTGGATCCATCCGTACGGGAAGCAATAGGAAAGAAATTGATTTTTGAACTTCCCTTTCTACAGGCCATTGAACACTTCCCCGATCTTAAAGGATTTGTAATGGACAAATTAACGATGAAGAAATCGGGCAGGATTAGAACAAAAACCGAGAGACATATATTGTCAATGGCCTCCTCCTTGGTGTTGAGGAGAAAAACCAAGAGCCGCATAGTGAAGCGATTGCCCAGATTTGAATGTGTACTCAAAGACATGATTTTCACCCATGCTCGTATTGATGACAATTCACCAATTAATATACTCCCGACCTATGTATTCCATGAACTCAAACTCGGACCGATTCGAAAGATATGAGAGATTGTTCAATTAGCGGACCGATCGATAAAACGACTGAGAGGAACCATTTCTATCATCATTAAATTCCAAGGTGCTCCGCTCAAAGTATAATTCACGATCATTGATATTGAGCATCAAGGAGAATTCACCCAGTCTCCAATCATTCTCGGAAAGCCATTCTTGGCATTGGCCAAGGCGAGTATTGATTGTGAGACTCGGGAAATCAATTTCACAGCATTGGAAGCACTTAGATCTGACCTTGTCTTTGAGGAACCATGATCTCCTGAGGCAACCCACGAAGTCCCCGACAACCGTAACCATGAAGCGGTAGAAGAGCCCTACCCCGCAACCACACCTGAGATAGCGGTTGTTGATGAGACTACTGGTTTAGAAAATCTCCCCCCTGCTCCATTCCCAGCCGCTCTCACCAGGGAGAATCATGTATATGAATCATATGATCCGGAGACTTATGCATGGGCACACCCAGGGTCAACCTACTCTGACTACATGGATTACATCAACTCGACTCAGGAATGCACCAACATCGAATCAATGGAGAAAGAACATGTAGAGACTCTCCCCAATATTCAAATCCCCGAGGATCTCAAAATAGACAAATCTTTCTACTACGATCCTGAGACATATGCATGGTCACACCCGGGAGAAACATTCTCTGAATATCTTGACCAAATCATCCCAAATCGAGAATGCTCAAACATTCGGGAGACTAAGAACAAGCACACAAATCGAGCACCGACCAAGGAAAATTCAAACGGCTATTCATCTGGATACTCAAGTGAACCGACACCTTCACGACGAAATAAAAAGAGAGTCACCTTTGACCTTCCGGAAGAGGTATCATCTGATGGTCCCTCATTAGGTCCGGAAAAGGTAGTCTACCTGAGTGAAGTCTGTTCGGCAGCCCTAAAGCCATATCTTCGTAAGGATCCAAAATTCAATTCTCATTGGACAAATCCCGTTCCTAACTACTACTCATCCAAAGCTGATGCTCCCGCCCTCTTCAAGTACACTGGAATTCTTTCGTATGAGGTGACTGAGACCGGTGCTTCTGAGCTATCATCTGAGGACAAATTGATTGACCCCAAGAAGGAACGAATTCTGAGGAAACAATTAAAGAAACAAAGAGATATGCAGACTTGGAGTATGTCCACTTTCAAATACTACTCCTCTGAGGATAACTCTGATGATGGATATCTTTCATCTGACTCAAACACTTCATCTTTTATCCATCATGATTTTTCTGAGGATAACTCTGATCATAGTTGGGAATCATATGCCTCATCTCCATCGCGTCATTATGATCTCCCACCACAGGCTCACAAGAAGATCAGCCGAAAACCACCTTAATCATTCGGCTACTCACCCTCCCTCCCGACCACATCGGTCTCCTTGTACAGCTTCTTCCTCTACTTAGGGCAAGGCCTAAGTATAGGGGGGGACCGATGCCATCTGTTTATACCATCCTTCTCATCCTCCCGACCGCTCCATTTCCACCCTTCTTCCATACTTAGGCTATCCAGAGCATATGTATAGGGGGAACCGACATCCACCTGTATATCCTCTCCTCATTCACATATCATGACCGCCTCTTTTCCGCTTTACTTCCTAACCCATTGTATATAAATTTTCCACTCCCTTACGCTTAACACGAGCAATGTCTTCATTACGCTTTTTGTGCTCTGAGGACACATCACTCGCTAAGTATAGGGGGGTCTGTATATATACTTTGTATATATTTTACCCATATCTCGTACTTTCGCGTAAGTCTATATGTATTTACGGGGTGGGTACTAACTTAAAAAAAAGAGCTTTTCTACTAACACTGACTTGCCCAAAAATTTTGAAAAAAATGGCTTCTTATTTCATCTTTGCACACACACACGCAAAACAAAAAAAATCTGCATTTCACACACTTGCACTTCATCCAACTTCACATGCATTTGCATTTGTGAAAAGTCATTGGGTTTTGAACCAAGTTGTGAGCCGAAACCGAGAGTGGTCTGAACTTGCCCTTAATCCACCTAATTTTCAGAGGAACTTCACAGAGAAATAGGATTTTAAGAGCTTCAGGTCTTTTGACTTATTCTTTAAGTTCCACATGACAATGTGCAGCCATTGACTTTTAGTGTCTAACCTGATCTCTTCATTCTGGGTACAACTCTGGAATAGGGAATTAATTTGTACTCTCGCACTAAGCACTTAGCTCAACCCAGACGGGATGTTGGAAGACTGTGTGAGTTTCTTTTATGGTAGCGTGGAAATCTAAAGACCGGAGTTCGGATTGAAATAAAGCTTCGGAAAAGGGATGGACGGCTGGGCGCAATTTTTTCTAAGACCCCAAAAAATGTACGGAATAAAAAGATTCTATATCCGTAGGGGCACAACAAGATCCAAGCAGAACCACCGAAAATTCCAAAATACAAGGAAGCATTCTACCAAATAAAAAATTCGACCAAAAAGGTCCAAGCTTCAAGAAACCTGCAGATCTTGGTGGAGACTTGGCTACACTGGTCATCTTCACAAGGAGAGGTGACTACACTGGCCACCCCCTCCAGTTCTTTTCTCTTTCTTCTAGCTTCTCCCCCATTTCGATTGTGAACACATCACGACATACCTTAGAAGGAAATACCTGACTCCCCGAGGACGAGTTACTGGAGAGGAGAGGAGCATGGTAGTCTGGCATTCTGGATGGGAAGAGCTAAAACCCTTCACACACACGAGTCGGTTATTCAATGTTCATAGGGTATACTTTGGGAAGAGGATTGATCTAAGATGACTTCTGAGCCGAAACTGTAACAATGATGTGTAGAATTTGAGGGCTGTTGATTTTAAAATTCTAAGTCACACAGAAGTTCCGCCACACTACTAATCCAAAGGTCGAGTTTAGTTTCATTCTCACCTTCAGCTCATGGTCTTGGTATGGAACCCAGTCTCATTTCACTTCATGGCATGTCTTTTTGATGCTCAGGGACGAGCATGGTTTAAGTATAGGGGTGATGAATCTGTTATTCATCACTCCAAAAGACAAAAATAGAGCCTTGTTCCCGAGAAAATAGAGGCATATTTCCTTTTATCTTGCATAAATAACACTCATGCATGCATCCATAATTCATGCATTTTAGCAGCTCATCTGCATTTAAATAAGAAGCCAAAAATCCCCCTTCATCAAAATAACTTCTTCTCTATAATATATGTATATATTCCTTAATAATATAGGGAAGATTGCCAAAAATCCCTTGTAAAATAGCCCAAATATCCTGAGAACCAGTGTACACAAATAAAGCCCTCATACAAACCCCAAATTAGGTCTACTCACTCTTAGAATACTACACATTAAAAGACCTTCAAAATAAGACTAATTTCATTGAAATCGGAGCTTGTATGAGAAGCTTGGGTTTTTGGATCCTTTTGTATACTACACATGTATATTTATGTATCCTTGTATTTATGTATCATATTTGACCTCATCTCCGTCTTTGGTCAACATGAAACTTGTAGATCTCATCTAGATCTACAACTTTCATGTTTTGAGTTTTTCCAAATTCGGCTTCCTCTTCTCTCTACACGTGTTTCCTTCTCCAGCCATTCACAGCAGGCCACGTGGCGCCCTCTGGTTGTGCCACGCGGCCCGCTGCCCTTCGCCTCGTCCGCCCGCAATTTCCACCGTTGGATCGCGCTTCAGATCCAACGGCCCAGGCCCGTCCATGTACATCACCACCTTCCAGCCCTCAGATCCATAACACACTTCATCTCCACCGTCCCTTAGCGCCGCGCTCTCAGCCTTCCACGTGGCGTCAGCTACGCTGTTCGATCGCATTCTCAGCCCTTTCATCTGAGCCGTTAGCTCCCCAATAATCTCAACCGACCGATCGATCGCCAAGGACTGATCAGGACCGCCCGCCCGCGCCTCTGCCCCATCACGCCAAGTGTCGGCTTCCTGACCCTTAGATAGCGTCGCCTTGACCTGATCTTAGCCGCTCGCTCGCACTTCGCCCAGCTCACCCCACATGGCGCCATCACGACCTCAGATCATCTCGCCTTGATCTAATCCTAGACGTTCCTTTGCGCTTCGATCTGGCCGTTGGATCACAAGATCCAACGGCCAGGGCCTCGTCTCCTACCTCTGGCAACCCTCTCTCCCACGATCTCCGCCTTGCGGGAGGGGCTGCCCCTTCCTATTCTTGGCCGCACTCTAGCCACCTTCTTCGACCACCATCACCTCCACGTTCATCGCCACTCGTCCCTCATCCTCGCCAGCTACCCCACTCGTCGCCACTTCCACCATAGATGCTCCACTACCTCCATAAACTTCGCCCCATCACCAGCCCTGCCGAGACCTCCATCCTATAAATGCCCAGCCGCCGGCCACATTCAGCCCCATCCGCCACTCCAGGGAGATCACTCGAGCTCCAAGCTTCCTATTGGTGACATCAATTGGCTGATTTGTTGAGCGACGACAGAGCTTCTTCTCCGGCGAGATCCTCGGCCCACCGCCGTGTCGCAGCCACTCCTCCGAGCAGCTGCTAGAGCTCGGGACCTTACCGACCCCTTGAGCGACGACCTGGAGCTCAAAGCTGAGCCCCAATCCCCAGGTAACCCCCTCCATTCCTCCTCCGATCTTGCTCTTCTTTTTCCTTTATCTTCTCCGATTTTATTCCACGACCACGATCATCTTCGCGCCTCGCCTTCACTCCGCCGAGCTCCGCGTCGGAGCTCTCATCCTCGCTGACCCCTCCGCACCTTCAGACGCTCCACTCCACCGTCCATCGATCTCCAGCTCCGCCACTTGGCCGGAGCAACATCGCCTGACCACCTCACGTCGCCTTAGGCCTCGCCAACCAGCATCACGTCTCCACAAACGCACGCACGAGCTCCGGCTCTATATTTAACACTTGCAGGTGCTACTTTCATCATTGGCCGGAGCCTCGCCGGAGCTCTCCTCGAGCTTCATCGACACCGAGCTCCAGCCATCCTCCAGGGATCCAGAGACCACCGGAGGACTCCTCGTGCTCTTCCGCTTCTTCCGAGCTAGGTGGGAGCTGACTAAGCTCATCACCGGAGCTTGGCAACCGAGGCGGAGCTCGGCTGCCTTCACCGGAGCACAGGCCTCTCCTCCGCAGGCGGCGGAGGACCGTTAGAGAAGAAGAAGCAGCCACCGTTCGATCATCTGATCGAACGGTCCTCGCCTCGCCACGCGTCCCTTCGCCGCCCTCATCCTCGACCGTTGATCATCCCTCGGATCGGACGACTCTCCAGCCGCCACGCGCCTTCATCGACATCCTTTGGATCCAATCTTGATCCAAGGGTCTTCAGGCCGCCACGTCGCCCTATCCAAGCCTCGGCCCCCAAGCCTAGGCTCGGGCAACCCGAAGCTGCATCGAGGCGGGGCCGAACCTCCAGAAGACCCGAGCCTCGATCCGAGCCTCCGACGCCCTCCGAACCTAGGTTCCCCCCCCACGTGAGGAGCACGTGCGACCTGGGTTATTTGCACAGACACCCCTGGAGCTTTCAGAAATCGCAAAAAGGTCCCTGTGAAGCAGTCACCACGTGAGGAGCACGTGTTTCGTGGAGAAATTGCATAGAAGTCCTGATATTATCGGTAATTGCATTTTAGTCCCTGTCAGCATATTTGCTTATTGTAATTTTGATTTTCTGTATTGCATTTACACCCCAGTGTTTGCACGCATCCCTAGATTGCATTTTACATCATTTTGAAATTCTAAAAATTGCAAGTTGTTAGAAATCTTGTCCTCTGCCTATCAGTACACATGTATGATTTTTGTAGGCTTATTTGAATTATTAATGAATTAATTGATGCATTGTTGACATATTTTGCCCAGTGATGCCTTTTGATTTTTAATTAATTATCTGTGCCTTCAAAAATTATCACAAATTCACAGTAGCTTAAGGACATCATTTTTAACACACCATAAAAATTTCATAGCATTTGCACACATATCGAGGCCTAAATAAATTGTTTAGTGATTTTCTTAAATTAATCATAGTAAATTCATTTCACAGTAAATTTAAGTTCTGTCAATTTTCCTAGGTGCCTTATCATTAGAACCACCTAGGATAATTTTAGTTCTTGGAAAAATTGTGATTTGATATTTATTAAAAATTAAATTCTGAAAATCACTCTTTCTGTTTCTTTAATTCACAGTAAATTCATTTTGAGTCGAAAAATTCCAAAAAAATTAGTGTAGGTCATTTTCATCATAAATAACTGTCTGGCCAATTTTCATTATTTTTGGACTTTATTTGATACATCAATTAAATTTAACGTTAAATTGGCTAAGATTTGTCTGCATATTTCTGCATAGAAATTAAAAAAAAAAAGACCAAAAAAATATATTCCCCGAAAATCTCACACTTGGATTTTGCTGAAACTTGACCTAAGGAGACAGTTGCCTCCCTGAGATCGACCTTGGACTTCACCAAGTAAAAAAATTTTTGCCGCTTGAAATTAACTCGAATCTAATTAAAGTGGTTTTTGATTAACCTCTCGTATCCGACTGCAACGAACAACATCTATTAATTTGGACATTAATTTGCCCGAATTAACATAGGGTGCGGGAGCGATGTCAAAATGGCGCCATTGCCGGGGAGGCACGGCTTAGGATAATTTTTAGCAAATTTTTGAGTGTTTGATTTTCCTTCCCCGGGTAGTCTGACCCCCGGTTTTTCTTGTGAATATTTCTCTGTCTTGTAAATTTCTGCATTTTTGTGTCGTTCTTGATCTGACCTCAACTTGTTTTTGTGCGAGGGACACCGGAGTCGAAGACGCTTCGAGGAACACGCATTCGAATTTGTTTGAGTGATTTGAGAGAACCTGTAATCTCATTTATTTCCACATTTTGTTTCTCGCATCATTTCCAGCGGTTCCCGTTTGGGATCTCGCGTGTGTAAAGATAGTGAAACTGTGTCCTGTGTGCTGTGTGGGTGAATTGTAACTTAGCTTGCACTAGCGGCTCCTCGAACCACTCTAGGACTTGTTTGTGCTCGTAATCAATAGGACCACACAATACACTTAAAAGACGCACCTAGACCGCAGTACTTAGTCAAATTTAAACTGTTCTTCACGCTAATAGAACTGCCTGTCTAGGAGCGGCTTTTCATCGCTTGCATTTGCATGTAGAGTAAAGTTTTCAATTCTGTATTGCATCCTGCATAAAAAAGCGAAGGGATCACTGTAAGTATTCTCTACTCGGCATAGCATCATCGATTTTTCGTGCATCGGCTTTTCTCGATTTCTCCCTCTGATTTTCTCACTTAAATTAAACAGGAAATTGGGACTGTCCGGTAAGCGTGCTTTGTAGTGGACTAATTAAAGTGATAACTTAACTTTAAAAATCGGGACTGCTAACAGTATTGACCAAAAAAAAAAGAAAATAAAATCTGAAAACTGTTTGCGGGAGATTAATCCCCGATCTTGTATTCAGGCTGAGTGAGGGTACTTGAGTGTGTGTGAACACCTTAAGGCAGAGCCCAAATCCCCGCCTTCCATATCACGAGCCAACTGATCTTAGCAATTATCACGAGTGGGATACTTTTAAACTCATTGACAAGTACCAAGTAGCCTCCGCCTTCACAGGTAGATAGGGGCGAACCAGCGGTACTCTGCGACAAGGCCTAAAAGCTTTGTCAGCCTCCGCCTCAGTGCAGGTAGATAGGGGCACGTCATTGAGTCCCCACTCCGGATAGGAGCAAAGAAAGGGAGGATCGACGGTATCTTAGGCGACAGGATAAACAGGGAAGACGCATCCGGCTCTAAGCCGACTTTCCTCTAGGCCGCGTAATCCTTGCTATTTTTGCTTGAATATCAAACTTAAAAACTACAAGATTAATTGGACTCGGTTTCGGGTCCTTCACCGTGTTGAGTGTGAATTCAGGGTTTGCTCTTGCGTTTGTCTTCGTGTCTGTCCGTGTGTGTTATCCTGCGTAATTGCGTATTTTCTACCTCGCTCTACTTACATTCATTATCTTTTCTTCAAGATGTCGGGATATTGGTCCCCATACCTTGAGACCTCTGGTCATTCCTCATCGATCATATACCGATCATCTTCACCTTCTCATTCTTCCATGTATCCTCCGCCGCCCACGGGAGACCCTTACCCGTGGTCAGCCCCACCTCAATCCGATTATGAAGTCAGAACTTCGACTGACTTCTCCACTTCTTCGCATTTCTCACCTACTCCATATTCTAGCACCACGGATCCACTTCCACCTTGGGCTGACTGTCCTTACTCCCGAGAGCTTGCAGGAATCAAAGACTCGAATGAAGAGCAAGCCACTGCTGAGACAGATGATTGGCAAAATTATATGCCCCCACATACTTCACCCCAAGTAGGGACCACACTACAATTCATATATACACATCCCGACTTGAACTTAGGGCATAACACGGTCAATCGAACAAGCCGAATGGAGAGGCCTGAACATCATGATTTCCCAGACTTGATTGACTTTAGTGATCAAGCTTCCATTAACCAGCCTTCATTTGGAGAGCCTATACATTCACAAGATTGGACTCATGACCTAGACTTATCAGTCCCTGTTTCATTGACTCCGTCATATGAGGCTCCGACCGATATTTGCCATTTGGATAGTCCATACTCAACCCAGCATTACATGCCAGAGTCAAGGTATGTTGAGTATGAGACCCCAATATCTCAGCAGTATCCTCCACTTGAGCAGAACTCTCCCATGATTTGTCATGAGAATTTTGTGGAGGATGACATCTCTAGACTTATTAAGAAAAATGAATCATTTGGTAACGAGTTGAGAGATGTCATGGGAATATTACAATCAATTTCTGCCAGCCTGGGTATAAAAGTGAGAAAAGACATGAGTAGTTTTGAGATTGAAAACAAAGCAAACATCAGGGAACCCACACCGTCTGTACAGCTGGAGTCCATTCTATCTCCCTCTTCTACTAACCACTTGCCCTCCAATCAAGAGTCTGATCATTCATCCATCAAAAACACCAAAAAAATTGAAAAACCAAAAATTCACATAAAAATTGAAAATGAAAATGATTTAAAAAAATTGGATTCCACCCTAAGGGAAGCACTTGATGATGAATTGATCTTTAAACTTCCCATAATAAAGGCCATAGATCACTTCCCCGACCTCAAGAGATTTGTAAAGAGTAAATTGATGCCCAAGAGGTCGGGTAAGAAGAGAACAAGGACTGAAAGACACATAGTATCTATGGCCACATCCTTGGTGATGGGGAGAAAGACCAAAAGCCGCAGAGTAAAGCGGTTGCCTAGGGTTGAGTGTGAAATCAAAGACACCATCTTCACCCATGCAAGAATCGATGATGACTCACCGATAAATATCCTCCCGACCTCTGTGTTTGATAAGCTCAAACTCAGGCCAATCAGAAAGTCGAGAGAGATCGTTCAGTTGGCTGATCGATCCATCAAACGGTCTAAAGGAAATATTTCAGTCATCGTTACTTTCCAAGGTGCTCTACTTCAGGTGGACTTCACGATCATTGACATCGAGCACCGAGGAGAGTTTACCCAGTCTCCGATTATTCTCGGGAAGCCGTTCTTAGACTCAGCTAAAGCGTCTATAGATTGCGAGACTCGGGAGATCGATTTCTCAGCATTGGGAGCACTCCGACCTCACCCATTCTTTGATACACTTTACTCTAAGGTAACCCACACATCCGCTGACAGTCGTGACCATCAAGAGGTAAATGAGTCCCACCTCTCTGCTACACCTGAGAGACCGACTGCCCGGACGATCATTGGTTCTGAGACTCCCCACACCTCCACTTCATCAACTGCTTGCACCGCCACCAGGACAGCTTCTAAGGAGGACTCACAATCAGAAGCTATCATTAAGTCGGACATGATCTTTGTTGACTGCCTTGACCATTTTGATGATCCGACACAAGAGCCCAATAATGCCAAGCCAACTGAGACCACTAGCACTTTCCCGAGACATGTGCTGACCCTTCAGGAATATTATAATTTATATGGTGACTCGTCTGATGAGGAAACCATAGTCAGCACCACACCACGTCCCAGACCTTCAAAGGAAACAACCAAGATTAAATTGACTCCACATAAAAACACGGTTGCTCCCCCCTCTAGTCCGCTATCTAGTGAGAGGAAGTCGAGAATTGATTCCTCGAGATGTTCCCCCGAACCTCTCAAGGCACGTCTCTCTCATCTCCCTCTCAATGATTCAGGTTCTAGCAAACCGACTAAGAAAGTTTCCTTCAACACGCCGAAGAAGGAATTTTCTGAGGAGTCCTCATCTGGTCCGGACAAGGTGATTTATATGAGTGAGCTCAGTTCGGCTGTTCTCAAACCTTATCTAAGCAAGCAGCCGTGTGTCGACCCTCGTTGGACGATCCCTACACCTCACTATTATTCATCTGAGGACGATTCCGACAGCGACACATATGTATATTATCCACCTCCTCGCATCCGCAAGAAGGTTCGTCACAAACCTTCTTAATCCTTGTATATTCTCACTCTTTCTTGTATATACTTTTTCTCCCTCCCTCCCCAGTGATTCGAATCACTCGCCCCGACTCATCTGTATATATCATCATTCTTGTACAACATACCCTTTCTCCCGCGACTTTAGTAACCCATCCCCGCCTCATCAGATCACTATCTTGGACTATACTTAGGATAACCAGATCCTAAGTATAGGGGGAAGGGTCACCTAAGTCGGTTCACTGTACATTCTCCAGATCACATTGGTCCTCATACTCATTTCCTACCTATACTTAGGCTGACCTAAGCCTAAGTATAGGGGGGACCGATGCCCGCATTGTATACTCATCCATTTTTCCTCTTAACCTCGTCCGCCCCATTTTTGATCTTCTTCTACACTTAGACTGTCAGAGCCTAAGTATAGGGAGGGCGAGACGACTTCTACACTTTTGTAATTTTAGCTCTCCTACGCTTAGCCCGAGCTATGTCTTTTTAGTCGCTTTCGTGCTCTGAGGACATAGCACACGCTAAGTATAGGGGGGCGTGTATATATTACATATATACTTTACCCATAGCTCGTACTTTCGCGTATTTTCGCGTATTTTTGTATATATTATGCAATAATTACGGGTGGGTAAAAATTTGAGAAAATTTTTTGTAAAATACACTTGTATAAACTGACTCATAGGAGGTATACCAAAAAAATACTATAATACTTGTACAAAAAGTTGTAAAACATACTTTTGTAAAATTTGTTGTAAAATAGGATGTATAAAAATTTGTATACTATGTATATTATATCAACTAAAGATTGTTGTAAATAAAAAAAAAGAGACTGTTGTATACCAGAAAAATAAAACAAATTGGCTTCTTATTTACTCTTGCATATTATCCTGCATTTAAAAAAAAAAGTCTTGCATTTCATTCATAGCATATCATCTGCACATCATCTGCATATCTTGCATATGCACAGTGAAAAGCTAGTGGGTTCTGAACCAAGTTATGAGTAGATATTGAGGATGGACTTGATTTGACCTTAATCCACCTAATTTCAGAGGAACCTTATAGGAACTGGAGTTAAGATTTTTCAGGTCAGGTGACTTAATTCTTTAAGTCTGCAAGTCTATGTTCATATGTCATCTTGACAAACCTGAATAGAGCACTTAACAACACACACATGACTCTTGGAGACAATGGCTTAACATGCACCAGCACTTTACACATGGCTCTCTACGGATGAGGTGATAAGGAGACAGTTTCCTGTAGCTTGGGGTAGCATATGAGGGTAGTACTTCTAGGCGGAACCTCTCTTCTTCTTCTAGTGAAGGAAGTGCGTCTCAACTTGGACTAGTGGTGATGAAGGCTAAAGACAGAAGCAGTGGGTTGCAATAAAGCTTCAAAAGAGGGATAGTCTACTGGCTCAAGAGGAAATTTCTTATATATATGCTGCATCATGTATGTACAAAGGCATGTTTGTTGAAAAAAAAATGCCAAAAAGAACTCCAAAAAAAGTGGTGGGTCGGATTGAAAATTTAATAACCCCACCGGAGTATATGTAGTCAAGAAAAGCAAAAGCTTATGGTCACCATGTTACTTGCAGCGGGAGACTTAGCTACACTGGCTGAGCTTCCAAAAGTCTATACTTCTTCCTCCTCTTCTTGAGTCGGTTGAACTTGAACTTAGAAGGGAATACCCCGCTTCTCGAGGAAAGAGTTGCTAGACCGAGTCATTAGAGTTACCAGGTTGGGGGAGATTGTTCCTTTGTTACTTCTGAGGTGGGGAGTCATTTATCACTTACACTGCATGAAAGGATTCATGGTCATTAGGGTTTGTGTATGTAGACTTGTTCTGATTAGGCGAGTTGAGGAGTCTTGAATAGAAGACTTGTGGAACTTGAAGTCTGTTAAGTCTTAAACTCAGATCCCGATAAGGTTCCGACACATGATTAATCCAAAGGTCAAGTCCAGCTCTATTTTTAACTTTTGTTCATGACCTTGGTATGGAACCCAATTTCATTTCACTCTTGCATTTCATTTAGTTGCTCGGGGACGAGCAAGGTTTAAGTATAGGGGGTTGATGAATCTGTTATTCATCACTCCAAAAGTCAAAAATAGAGCCTTGTTCCCGAGAAAATAGAGGCATATTTCCTTTTATCTTGCATAAATAACACTCATGCATGCATCCATAATTCATGCATTTTAGCAGCTCATCTGCATTTAAATAAGAAGCCAAAAATCCCCCTTCATCAAAATAACTTCTTCTCTATAATATATGTATATATTCCTTAATAATATAGGGAAGATTGCCAAAAATCCCTTGTAAAATAGCCCAAATATCCTGAGAACCAGTGTACACAAATAAAGCCCTCATACAAACCCCAAATTAGGTCTACTCACTCTTAGAATACTACACATTAAAAGACCTTCAAAATAAGACTGATTTCATTGAAATCGGAGCTTGTATGAGAAACTTGGGTTTTTGGATCCTTTTGTATACTACACATGTATATTTATGTATCCTTGTATTTATGTATCATATTTGACCTCATCTCCGTCTTTGGTCAACATGAAACTTGTAGATCTCATCTAGATCTACAACTTTCATGTTTTGAGTTTTTCCAAATTCGGCTTCCTCTTCTCTCTACACGTGTTTCCTTCTCCAGCCATTCACAGCAGGCCACGTGGCGCCCTCTGGTTGCGCCACGCGGCCCGCTGCCCTTCGCCTCGTCCGCCCGCAATTTCCACCGTTGGATCGCGCTTCAGATCCAACGGCCCAGGCCCGTCCATGTACATCACCACCTTCCAGCCCTCAGATCCATAACACACTTCATCTCCACCGTCCCTTAGCGCCGCGCTCTCAGCCTTCCACGTGGCGTCAGCTATGCTGTTCGATCGCATTCTCAGCCCTTTCATCTGAGCCGTTAGCTCCCCAATAATCTCAACCGACCGATCGATCGCCAAGGACTGATCAGGACCGCCCGCCCGCGCCTCTGCCCCATCACGCCAAGTGTCGGCTTCCTGACCCTTAGATAGCGTCGCCTTGACCTGATCTTAGCCGCTCGCTCGCACTTCGCCCAGCTCACCCCACATGGCGCCATCACGACCTCAGATCATCTCGCCTTGATCTAATCCTAGACGTTCCTTTGCGCTTCGATCTGGCCGTTGGATCACAAGATCCAACGGCCAGGGCCTCGTCTCCTACCTCTGGCAACCCTCTCTCCCACGATCTCCGCCTTGCGGGAGGGGCTGCCCCTTCCTATTCTTGGCCGCACTCTAGCCACCTTCTTCGACCACCATCACCTCCACGTTCATCGCCACTCGTCCCTCATCCTCGCCAGCTACCCCACTCGTCGCCACTTCCACCATAGATGCTCCACTACCTCCATAAACTTCGCCCCATCACCAGCCCTGCCGAGACCTCCATCCTATAAATGCCCAGCCGCCGGCCACATTCAGCCCCATCCGCCACTCCAGGGAGATCACTCGAGCTCCAAGCTTCCTATTGGTGACAGCAATTGGCTGATTTGTTGAGCGACGACAGAGCTTCTTCTCCGGCGAGATCCTCGGCCCACCGCCGTGTCGCAGCCACTCCTCCGAGCAGCTGCTAGAGCTCGGGACCTTACCGACCCCTTGAGCGACGACCTGGAGCTCAAAGCTGAGCCCCAATCCCCAGGTAACCCCCTCCATTCCTCCTCCGATCTTGCTCTTCTTTTTCCTTTATCTTCTCCGATTTTATTCCACGACCACGATCATCTTCGCGCCTCGCCTTCACTCCGCCGAGCTCCGCGTCGGAGCTCTCATCCTCGCTGACCCCTCCGCACCTTCAGACGCTCCACTCCACCGTCCATCGATCTCCAGCTCCGCCACTTGGCCGGAGCAACGTCGCCTGACCACCTCACGTCGCCTTAGGCCTCGCCAACCAGCATCACGTCTCCACAAACGCACACACGAGCTCCGGCTCTATATTTAACACTTGCAGGTGCTACTTTCATCATTGGCCGGAGCCTCGCCGGAGCTCTCCTCGAGCTTCATCGACACCGAGCTCCAGCCATCCTCCAGGGATCCAGAGACCACCGGAGGCCTCCTCGTGCTCTTCCGCTTCTTCCGAGCTAGGTGGGAGCTGACTAAGCTCATCACCGGAGCTTGGCAACCGAGGCAGAGCTCGGCTGCCTTCACCGGAGCACAGGCCTCTCCTCCGCAGGCGGCGGAGGACCGTTAGAGAAGAAGAAGCAGCCACCATTCGATCATCTGATCGAACGGTGCTCGCCTCGCCACGCGTCCCTTCGCCGCCCTCATCCTCGACCGTTGATCATCCCTCGGATCGGACGACTCTCCAGCCGCCACGCGCCTTCATCGACATCCTTCGGATCCAATCTTGATCCAAGGGTCTTCAGGCCGCCACGTCGCCCTATCCAAGCCTCGGCCCCCAAGACTAGGCTCGGGCAACCCGAAGCTGCATCGAGGCGGGGCCGAACCTCCAGAAGACCCGAGCCTCGATCCGAGCCTCCGACGCCCTCCGAACCTAGGTTCCCCCCCCACGTGAGGAGCACGTGCGACCTGGGTTATTTGCACAGACACCCCTGGAGCTTTCAGAAATCGCAAAAAGGTCCCTGTGAAGCAGTCACCACGTGAGGAGCACGTGTTTCGTGGAGAAATTGCATAGAAGTCCTGATATTATCGGTAATTGCATTTTAGTCCCTGTCAGCATATTTGCTTATTGTAATTTTGATTTTCTGTATTGCATTTACACCCCTGTGTTTGCACGCATCCCTAGATTGCATTTTACATCATTTTGAAATTCTAAAAATTGCAAGTTGTTAGAAATCTTGTCCTCTGCCTATCAGTACACATGTATGATTTTTGTAGGCTTATTTGAATTATTAATGAATTAATTGATGCATTGTTGACATATTTTGCCCAGTGATGCCTTTTGATTTTTAATTAATTATCTGTGCCTTCAAAAATTATCACAAATTCACAGTAGCTTAAGGACATCATTTTTAACACACCATAAAAATTTCATAGCATTTGCACACATATCGAGGCCTAAATAAATTGTTTAGTGATTTTCTTAAATTAATCATAGTAAATTCATTTCACAGTAAATTTAAGTTCTGTCAATTTTCCTAGGTGCCTTATCATTAGAACCACCTAGGATAATTTTAGTTCTTGGAAAAATTGTGATTTGATATTTATTAAAAATTAAATTCTGAAAATCACTCTTTCTGTTTCTTTAATTCACAGTAAATTCATTTTGAGTCGAAAAATTCCAAAAAAATTAGTGTAGGTCATTTTCATCATAAATAACTGTCTAGCCAATTTTCATTATTTTTGGACTTTATTTGATACATCAATTAAATTTAATGTTAAATTGGCTAAGATTTGTCTGCATATTTCTGCATAGAAATTAAAAAAAAAGACCAAAAAAATATATTCCCCGAAAATCTCACACTTGGATTTTGCTGAAACTTGACCTAAGGAGACAGTTGCCTCCCTGAGATCGACCTTGGACTTCACCAAGTAAAAAAATTTTTGCCGCTTGAAATTAACTCGAATCTAATTAAAGTGGTTTTTGATTAACCTCTCGTATCCGACTGCAACGAACAACATCTATTAATTTGGACATTAATTTGCCCGAATTAACATAGGGTGCGGGAGCGATGTCAAGGGGGATGATGAATCTCGGATTCACCACTCTAAGTCTCATTAATTAAGCTCAAGTCCCTCAAAATCAACTGCATTTCTAATTTATTTCGCATAATTAGCATTTATGCATGATTTCATAAGAATTGCATTTTAGCATTAATTTCTGCATAAAATAAGAAGCCAAAAATCCAAGCCAAAAATGACCTGTAAACAGCCTAACTTCTCCTATTTTTAACTCCTTCATGCTAACTCTGAATACCACAAACCCACCTCCACTATGTACACATCACGAACAAGAATAAATAAAAAATACAAAAAAATAATTAACCCTGTTTAGTGGACCAAAAATTCAAACCCTAGTTTCAGGATTTCCGGACTAAAAGCCTCATATCTTCTCCATCCAGTATCCGATTTGATCCTACTCACTTTTGAACTAATGCACATTCAATTACCTTCAAAACAAGACCAAGTTCAAGTGAATCGGTGCTCGTATGTGAAAGTTGGGTTTTGGGCCTCTTTTGCACATTGTATATTTTCGCGGTTTTCTGACCTATATTTGATGTATATATTTTCTTTATTAATAAAAATCTAAAAATAAATTAGAATTAGGTGTCTTTTATTTATCTTTGATTTTTTTATATTTTTTTAGATTTTTATCTTGTTTAAAAATGACAAAAAAATACAAACCCAAAAATCAAGGTATTCTATGTACATGGGATACCCCAAAATTTCACTTTTTACATTTGACCGATTTTGGCTTTGTCATGAAAGTTGTAGATCTCATCGAGACGAGCATTTTTCGTGAAGGAACGTTTTTGATCCGAGATCATTTGCTATTTTTTATTAATTTTACAAAAGATTTTTCTTTGATTTTTCTGGTGCTGACACGTGGCAGCCCCAGAGGCCGCCACGTGTCAGCGGTTTTTCGCCTTCCCGAAACCATACCCCTAAGTCGTTTTATCCCTTGCAGGTGCTTGTTCATGCCAGGAGGCCCATTTGACACCCTAGTTGCTCCGACGGAGCCAGGAGGAGCCTCACCGTGACGAAGATTCGACCGCCCTCCCTTCCATCAGAGCATCCCACTCGACGCGGAGTGCTTCCATGACCATGCTAGACTTCTCAGCATTATCATCGGAGCGGTGGATCCCTCTCTACACTCCGACGAATTTTACCAGACCCGAGTTCGTCCTGGTTCCCTTTATGTTGTTCGCTCGAGGGTCGTTTTCTAGATCTGATCAGCGTTGTATGCCCACACCTTCATCCTAATGGCCTGATCAGATCCTGGGAGTTCATGTGACACGTACATCCCCAACAAGATAAGAGCCGTCAGATCCTTTTCAGGGTAATATCACAGCCATCCACATCCGCATCCTCGTGTGTACGCCATGTGTCTGCAAGGGTAATTTTTCTTTGTTACCCTATCCTTTATGTTATTTTTGTTTAGTCCAATAAACATAATAATTAGTTAAGAACATTTGTAGTTAGACCCTCATGTTTCCATATTTGCATTTTAGTATAGTTGAGTCGAGTCTGCGTACATCCCCACATGATTATCTGGGATATTTGCACTTTATTTCTTGAACTTTTCTGTTGTTATGGACTAAATGAAATGTTTTGAGATTTGCATTTATACCCTTGTGAATCAGGATCACATGCTACGTATGTTTTGAGTGAACTATTTACAAGATTGGTCCTAAGAATTATTAACATGTTATCTGCTTGGTCCTAGGAGTTAAAATAATTACGTTTGGGTGCCTTTGAACTGTGTTTAATTCCTTGTATTTTATTGAATGAAATAAATATTAAATTAACTTAAAAAAGTACCTGAAAATTACATTTAGCTCCTGCTAGTGTGTAGTATTTATTGTAATTTTTGTAAGTTGATTTTCTTGCATTTTATATTATCAAAAAATCTGTGTAGTTAAAGACGTTTGTATTTTGTACCCTCTACTTTTTGTATTTGCATTTTAGTGCTACTGAGTATGTGTCACGTATGTCCCCATGTACTATCTGGGTCATTTGCAGATTCTATCATGAACCTTTATGTTGTTATGATATGAATGTGAAGTTTTGAAAATTGCATCTATGCCTCTGTGAGCTTGGATCACGTGTAGTGCACGTTTTTACTGGATTATTTGAATATTTAGCCCATGTGCTTTATTTATGTAAGTTATTCTTTGGTCTTGAAACTTAAAACAATTGCGTTTGGGTCCCTGTAAACTGTGTTTAACTCCTTGTCTTATATTCTTTGCAATACATATTAAATTACCTATAAAAATTGTATAAAAATTATAGTTAGCTCCTACTAGCTTGTAATATTTATGGTGATTTTCATGGGTTGATTTAATTACATTTTATATTTTAAAAATTCAAAAACTCATAAAAAGTGTCATGTTTATTTTATAAAAATTCTAAAAATTTGAAAAGTTCTTGAAATATTCCACAAAAATTTTTATGTTTGTCTTTTATTAAGTTTTAACCCCGGTATTATTTTTGCTTGAAAATTCCTTATAAAAACATTAAAATTTACAAAACACCCAAAGTTTATAAAAATATAAAATCAAAGAAAAAATAAAAAATGCATTTTCAGTTCCTAGTTGTAGCTTTTTACTTCTATTTTATCTTAAAATTGTCATACCAGACTTTTGGTCACTTTAAGCATTTTTAATTTGCAAATGGTTCTGGTTGTGCCCTATTCTATATTTTTAGCACTATAGGATTTTTAAAATTCATAAAAACATCTAAGAATCTATAAAACTTAAAAATATTTTTACTGTAATTTTCTGAGAATTTTTCACTCTTTATAAAAATACAAAAAAAGTGTTGTATGTATCTTGTGTGTTTTGAACCTTGCCTATTATTCAAAATTTAAAAATAAAAAAAACCACTAAAAACATTTTATCTCTTGAGATTTGACTACTTAATTTTTAAATCATGCTCCTTGTATTTGACCCTTGTCGCTATACTAGGTAAATAAAATAGCCAACCACTCACATTAATTGTTTGATCTTCTTTAGGGGTTAATTTTTCTCGATGGTTGATTGGATTGATTGAGTACAATGACATTTCATATTTTTCCACCTCAGTCAATTGCTATTTTCGTGCCATCAACTACCTTCCCCAAGTGATCGACCCAATATAGGACCTTGTCTTGGAGGCTGAAGGGAAAGGTAGTCATCTTGACCACCCCCAATGGAATACCGGGGTAATGAGCGAGGGCACAGATGCATACAAACTTCTTAAGGTGGATGTATGTTTCCTCAGTAGTATTCCCATGGAACGTAGGGAGCAGGGAAAGAAACTACAACTTCAGCTCAAAGTCGACATGGATTTGTGGAATTTGAATCCACTCGCTGATACGATCCGCTCCAGAATTGTATGTCTGCTTAAAAGTTAGCTTCAATAGCAGTGGTACTGCCTCCCATCTCTCAAAATGGGATCCACCCATGGATAATTCATCTCCAACACCTTCCTCATTCTCCAGCTCTGATTCATCCTCTCTTCTATCATCTCTCTCGTCATCCCTCCTCCTCAAATCATTCAGCATATCTTGGAAGGTGGTCTAAGCAAGGTCCTGGTTAGTCAGCTGCTGTTGGATTGCCTGGATGATGTGAGAAACTAGTTGTTGACCTCGTTCTGCATAGTGTATTGCCCTTCCTGAAGATGGACTTCTTTTTTTATTTAGGGTTGATGTCTCTTTCCTCTACCACCAGCCATGTTGGAATCTTCTTGGATTTCAGTCTCGATATTGGGTTCTTAGTCTGCACACATAAGAATACTCCCATCATTATAAATTGCAACACTAGATGGAGAGAAATTTTCCAGTGTTTAGTTCAACACAGAACTTTGTTAAGGATCACAATGTGTAAGGAGTGAAATCAATGTCCATCCAAAAGAGGCATAGTCCGGGACAAGAGTGATCCTGTTTTATTGAAGAATACGGGGAGTTTGGAGATTGGTTCATGGAGTTTGGATGGGGTTCTCGAGAATCACCCCGAATTATTGGAGAAAGTGAGTGGATGGAACCGATGTGGTTGTCGATAGATTCTCGACTAAACTGTCCATGCATCGCCATTTCAGAGATCAAGAGGAATATTGATATGGATGAAAGATACCGGGGTCAATAATAAACAAAAGGAGTGTAAAACAGTACAAGGCTCACAATGAGCAAGGGTCAAATAGGAAGGACGCAAAATTGCGTGAGTGCGTGATGTTTTTGGTCTTGAACTTAATAAAGTTAATCAATCAAACACAAAGCAATGGGCTCACCAACTTGATTTGTGAAGCCGTGAAGGTTCTACAATTATCTTTATAAGTTTCATATTTGTTTTTCAGAAAATTTATCTTTGAACAAATCCTTAGAATGCTACGCCTATAGGAGAGAATACTACCGAAAAAGTATCTCGTACTTGTCCTCCTCCTTTGTAACAGGTAGTCTGCACTTTTTAAGGTCCTTATAACCCTTCGTGGATCCTTACTCAACCAAATAAATAGATGGAGGAATCTGGATGGCGAAACTAATACTTCGGATCTCGCTCGTAATGGAATCACCTGTGAGCATGTGAGAACCTACTCGGATGCAAGACAATGAGGCAGACACCCCCATGAAGGTGTGGCTTAAGATCAATACTTTGGACAAGGTTGATACCCTACACAATAGAGAACATCAATGTTGACCAAGCCCTACTCATCTACGTATGATAGAAGCGCCAATACTTTGAAAAATCTAGGTAATACACAAGGTAGCCGCATACTGGGTTTTGGGCTCTAATCCTTACGAATCTTCTCTCTCACTAGGAAGAAGACCTTCCAATGCAACATGAAAACAAATGAGGGCTTTGCGCACCCAAGGGAATGAGTTCAATTAATCAATTTTATTTAGGTCAAGTATTTTTAGCAGTCCATTTTTTAATTTTTTTGGTGCTTTAACTTGTTTTGAGTAGATTCAATACAAACGCTTAATGCTTTTGTGTTTTCTTTGATTCTTATGTGATCCAAAAATAGAGGGAAATAGCAAAAAAGCAATGCAAGGTAATCTAAGATGGAAAACTCACCTTAGTGCTAGATGAATGCTCAGTTAGAAGACTTACATTGCTTCCCCGCTCTCTCCATGTGGGATGCAAAACATGAATTTGTAAACCCACACTACATGCCAATATGTGCACAGAAATCATCCTAAGCAGGCAATTGCTAATGTGAAGAACCAAATGCTAAACACTAAGAATGAAACCTAGAGTTCGATCTTGGGGCCTCATCGGTGCCCACCACAGTGGTTCCTGCAAGCGCTGTATGGAATACTCTCACGGCGTTAGTTTCGAAACTAAGTGTCAAGCAATTAATTAGTCTAAGTCCAAATGTGAAGACTATAGCTGCATAGAAAATAGTTAGGTGTTTGGACTTAGACTAGACGATCAAGCAAGCCTAAAAACTAATGGCTCATTCCACAAAACAAATAGGAAAAAGGGAAGAAATACAAATTGTGAGAAATAAAATAAAATAAAGTGATAGAAAACTTAAAAACTGCAGTGAGCCCCAAGTGAACAAACACTTGGAAATTTGGCCCGAGTGTCCAAAGTCTAGAGTACCTGTTGTTGAACTAGATTTTGCGGAGGTCATGTTAATTCACAAGGCGAAACAACAGTCGTTGAGTTGACCTCACACGAAACCCAAATTCAAACAACAATTAACCCACAATTCAGAATCAAACGATGAAAAGTAAGATGTTGAGTTAAAATTTATTATAACTCTACAAAAGATGTGTACAGAGCAAGTTGTGTAGAGTGTCGAATACAAGAAGCAAGAGGTAGATCGAGGAAATGTATGCTAAAAAAGGAATGTGATGCACTTGTCTATATGTGCTATTTTTTGTGGGTTTTTAATTTAATATTTTTTATTTGATTTCTGATTTCTATATTTTTATATTTTGATTTTTAATTTTCTGATTTTATATTTTTATATTTTTGTGTTTTATTTTTCTTTTAAAAAGTAAATAGTAATATAAAGAATATATATACAAGGGAGGTGAGAGAGAGATAGAATATATAAAAATAGGTAAAAATAGGAAAAATACAAGAAATAAATCTTTTTATGCTTTTTATAATTTTCTATTATTTTTGTGAATTATCTATATATTGGCTAATTTTTGGTATTTTTAAAGTTGAAAATACTTAAAATTGGGAACAAAAAAAATATCTAAAATTAAATTGGAGATAATAAATATTAAACAAAGTAAAAAATTCTCCTAGTTAATTTTAAAATAAAGATAATAATATAAAGAAAATTCAAGTACATAAATTATATTTTGTTATTTTTATGGAGTTTTTATATTTTATAAAGGTTTTAGGGGTTTTGCAATTTTTTTGAGTTTTCTTTTATATTTTTAGTGATTTTGGTCTAGAGATGTAAAATACATAAATAAATATAAAATGTATTTTTTTAGAATTTTTCAAAAAGATTTATAATTTTTATATATTTTCTAATGCAAATAGGGAAGAAAATAGACGTTTTTAAATTTTTATAAATAATAAAATACTTCAAAAGTACAAAACAAAAATATGGCGTGAATGTGCAATGCAACATGAGTTTACTTCTATTTTTTGGATTTTTTTAGAGATTTATAGATGCATGAAATAAATGAAATCTACAAAGAGAAATGATGAGCCAAAAATCCCACAAGCTCCGAGTAGGGATAAAATCAATCAGGGGTCGTTGCGACCCGGATCTCGCAGATCGGACTCAACAAGAAAAATCAGACCACCAAATAAGAGTAATCAGAAATGATATCCGAATAGCGGTCTCGCAATTTATTTAACCTGGTATAGGGACCAGGGTCGAAATGCAAGGAGCACGGATTGGCTCAAAAGAGCCTACAAAGTAGTCGAAAAATGAAATAAAAAGATAAAATATTTTTGGTGATTTTTAAACTTTTATATTTTTTGTTTTTTTAATTACAAAGGATATATGAGAAAAGGGTAAAGGGCACACAAATAACAATTTATTAAACACTCCAAAACAACTCAAAAAATTCAACAAAAATTATTTTTGTGTTTTATAAGTTTTTTAATGTTTTTGGTAATTTTCTCAAAATTTTGTGATTTTTAGTTGATTTTATAAAAATAGAAAAAGGATGAAAATCAGAATCAATGTGCAGCCAGATTTGAAAGGCTAGTTAAAAAAAATGTAATTAGCCTCTAAAAATCTGGAGACAATTTTTATGAAAACTAGAAATAAAAACTAAGGTACAGAAACCAAAATTGCAATTTTTTTATATTTTATAGAATGTTTAAGAATTTTTATAAGATTTTTAGGGTTCTGTGATTTTTAGGTGTTTTATAAATCCAAATTCAACCAAAATTGGGCTGAAGCTAAAATATCTAAAAGAAACAGTAAGTATTTTTTTGGAATTTTTAGAAGGTTTTTATATTTTTAATTGATTTTTCACTTCAAACAGTAACAAAATGTGTGTTTTTGGATTTTTAAAAATATCAAAACAACTCAAAAATGTCCCAAAAATTTAGTGAAGTTTTTACACAGTGGCAGGAGCCACATGTCCAAATTTCACTTTATTTGGAATTAGTTTGATATTTTATTCAACCAATACAAAAGCCACAACACATAGGGACCAAAGTGCAAGAAGAACTAAGTTCCAGGGCCAATGGGTAACACGTGTAAAAATCACAGGGCCTAAGTTTTAAAAAGTCCAGAAACGCCCGAGTGACGCTTGTGATTTGCACATACAGGGACTAAAGTGTCAATCCTATTTATAAAATGTAAAACAATAACAACTCAAAACTATGGAATAAATACTGCGAAAGTTCCACAAAGCACGTGTCGAAGAACGTGCACCACAATAGGATGGACTAAATTGTAAATATTAAAAACCTAAGGTCCTAGGTGCAAATTGTCCAAATTAAAACAACTAACACACTTATTTGCATGACTTGAAAATAAATGTAAAACTGAAGAGGGCCTAAGTGATATTTACCCTAGTTATTAATGATCCAACGACGACAAGGGGTCCACGTGTGATCGGACGGTGGAGAACGACTGGTACCCCTTTAACGATAGACGTCCTGGATCGAATCCCAGATGGATCGGACGGCGGAGGCCTCTCACAAACAGATGGCTACGAGCAGAACTGGAGCAGGAACTCGATCGGACGGTGGATGATGAATCTACGTTTCATCATCTTTATTCTATCATTTTGGCCTTAAAAACCCTAGTAAATGCGTGTAAATATGCTTAATTTAAGCATTTTATCATCCATGCATTATTGTGTAAATATTGTATAAAAGGTGTTTTTTAAAGCCAAAATTATAGAATAAAGAAAAGAAAAGAAAAAGAATAAAATATTGTAAATATTTTATGACCCGAAACCCCGAGACCTAGGCATCTCGATGACTAGGTCGACAAGGAATAAAGTAGGGGGAGATAAGGGCCAAAATACAATAAAAATTCCCTTTTATTTTATTCATTCTTTATTCATTTTGGGACCTATTTTTGGTTCCACTTTTTACACCTTAAATAAATAAACTTTGTACAAGAAAGTTGTAGATAATTAAATAAAGAAAAATACAAAATTGATTTCGCATAAAAATAATGTACAGATAAAAAGTTATGATCTAAATAATATTCAAGAATCCCAACTTCCCAGACCTGTATCTCCCAAATAAAAACTCGAAATGCACCAAACTCACCTTTAATTGTATATAATTTAAAATAAGCTATTTAATGGCGGTGGTTTTGTATTTTGCGGAGCTATAGTTTGAAAGTTGAGTTTTGGACCCTTATTGTATACTTATATAGATTAAAATATTCATTTTATTATTTATTCATTATTTTTATAATTTCATATTTTTATAATTTTTTAAATATTGTTTATAATATATGTGTGTAATAAAATCAGAATAAAAATACAAATAAAATACAAAAATAAAATACTTGTATAATACATAGGTATAATACGTGTATACATACCTATATAAACCATACTCCTATTTTATTAAGTGTACAAAATATATCATAAAAATAAAATAAAAATATATTTAAGTATATAAAAATATGTTATAAACTTATAAAATAATAAATAAAAATAAATAAATAAAATTAACAATATAAAAATAAAATAATAAAATATATTGATATATATATATATCTATCTATAAAGGACATAAATGGTAACTTGTAATTTTAGACCTCATAAAAATAATTAAAAATCAGAATAAATTACTTTACAAAATAATAAACTTTTTTTATTTTGAAACCAAAAATTAATAAATTCAAATACTATTTTTAATTGAATTTACAATCATTTTTCCAAGGTTTTTTCTGGTTGGTCCACGTGGACCAACCAGATTTCTTCCTTGGTTGATCTCGGTCAACTCTCTGACCGAGGTATGGCTTTTGTCAGAAATGAGTTTTTCTTGGTTTTTGCCCCTTTTTGGAGGGTGCACCTTGCATTCTTTCATGTTGCGTTCTAAACATCTTTTCTTCCCCTTGCATCAAGGATTCACACTAGGTGATATCTTGGACTTCGGATCATCGCAGCGCCTCGTGCGCCTTGATTTGCGAGCTGCCAGAATCACCCATTCAAAACCACACCTTCCTCCATTTTTCAAACTTGAACAGCTTTTGACCTCGCTTTGGCTCCCTGGGATGCGCTCCGGATCGACCTTGGTGACAGGAGGGTCTCCAGCCATCTAGGACGGCTCTTGGCGTGGGCATTTGGCCAAGTTCCACCCATCTTCGGCCAAACGGCCGTCGAGGTACCAACCTTGGGTTTTCTACCCTTGAGGTCACTTTTTCCTTCATTTTCCTTTGTCTTTTTTATGCTGTAAGTTAGTTGTAGTGCCAGGTTTAATCTCAGCCTTTTAGTAGCTCGAATCGCTATTAATTCGCCACCAGAAGCTCCGGCGAGCGCCTATTTACGCCAAAGACCGCCCCAACCACCCACGATTTGCTCTGGAACCCTCTCTATTGCTGTGCGTTGATTTTGTAGGGTCCAGGAGCAAAGAGACCCCCTCCTGGGATCGTTTTTAACAAGGGCTGACCTCCTGGAGCTTTCCTCCCTTCTTCATCGCCGTGGTGATGCTCCGGTGGGGCTACTGCCATTTTGAAGCCGCCAACCAATAGGGGGAGCTCCCAGGATGCTCTTGGTCTCATCAAAGGGGGGAGAGACATGCCGTGCATGAAGATTTTGGAACCCTAAAATCATCCAGGCCGAGTTCTTCGTCGTGTTCTTCCTTCACGCCCGGCGCCGTCGATCTGCTCTAGTTCTTCCAGGCCGTCTTTCAACCGTTAGATCACGCACGCCCAGAACCGTCCGATCTTCATCCATCTTCTGATCTGGGCCGCAGGCTACGAAGGGGTATCGCCGCGTCGTATGCTGACACGTGTATAAGTGGAGCGCGCGGAGCCCTCGGATCGAGCCTAAGCTGGGGTATTTTGCATCTATTACCCCACTACCTTTTGTAATTACTATTTGCTATTTAAACTTTAATAGGCTGTTTATTAACTTTTGTAATATTTGCGAATTGCTCCCAACGTTTTGTAGTATCTCATTTTAGTCCCCGCCAGGTCACGTGCTACGTGCACGTGACTTGGTGATTTTGCAGGGAACCCCCGGAGATTTGGAAAATTTAGTTTTAGTTCCAAAACTTTGCTACACAATTATAAAAGTTATGGCATTTTTGCATTCTAAGCCCTGGATTGTTTGATATTGTGTTTTGGTCCTTCTAGACGCATGTGCTTATCACGCACGTCTGGGGTTTCTTGCAACATTTTCCCAGAGGGTTTAGATATTGATATTTAGTCCAGCAAAGTCTTTAATTAGTTATATATTTTCTGGATAGATTACTTTGGTGCCCCTCAACTTTTCGCATATTACATAAATGCCCCTGCATGTATGCATTTTCTTTATGTTTCTAGTATTTCATCCGTGCCTTTATAAAATTCGAAAAAATCCCCAAAAATCATCATAGATCTATGTTGCATAGTAGTTCAACATCATATTTTTATTTTATATTTTTATTTATTTTAATATATATATATATATTTATTTATTTATATAATAAAAAACAAGCATTTTCACTACTGTTTGCATTATAAAATCCATAAAAGTTATAACAATATCTCAGAAAATTACCAAAAAATATATTTTGTCTTTTAGTGTCTTTTAACTTCAGTCCAAAAATCACTAAAAAATATAAAAGAAAACTCCTAAAAATTATAAAACACCAAAAAGCTTCCTAAAAATATTAATAATTTCAGAAAAATCCTAAAAATATAAACTCTGTTTCTGAATTTTCTGTGTGTCATTCTCTTTATTTTAAAATTAATTTGAGGAATTTTGGACACTGATTACTATTTTTCATCCTCATTTTAATTTCGGCCAGCAACTTTTGTTCACTGTTATCCGTATTTTTGACTTTAAAAATACTAAAAAAATGAGGAAAAATCTAGAAAAATCACAAAACATTAGAAGAATACAAAAAGACCAAAAATACTTTATTTCTTGATTTTGTTCCCTATTTTTACCTATTTTTATAAATACTCTATTCCTCTCTTTCTGACTATCTATATATATTCTATTATTGAAAAAGAAAATATAAAAATATAGAATATAAAAAGAAAATATAAAATCTGAAAATTAAAAACCAAAATAAAAAAATATAAAATCAAAAATTAAATAAAAAAATATAAAATCAAAAACCCACAAAAACATAGCGTAGATAGACAAATATTCACTTTCACATTTTTGAGCTTAATTACCCCGTTCTACCTGTCTGCTCCCTACGTTCGACCTCTACACATGCACCTATACACATCTTTGTTGTAGAGTTATAATAAATTTTAACTCCGCACATTTACTTTCATTGCTTGATTTATCTGTTGTGGATTAATTGTTGTTCGAAGATCCGAGTTCTTGGGGGTCGCCTTAGTGACACTGTAATCCCGCCTTGTATGGATTAATTTAGACCCATGAAAAACTGTCTTCAACAATGGAGGAGGATAATGGATGAACTGGACGCCGACGAAGTTCGTCCAGCCAATACATGCTCCTAGGGGCCTCTCCTGTACTGCTCTGATGGGCGAAACGCTCCTGGAGGTGGTCCGCAACTGATGACATGCTCAGATGGGGTCGGGAGGTCCTGGAGGACCCCGGCGACACTCAAGACCTGGAGCACCTGTGCTCAAGTGTTCGAACCTCCAGAGGAGGTCCTTAGGCCTTCATTCCTTCATAGAAAGAACGAGGGGTCGAGGGCAAACTGCCTCGACCCGGTTACAGGTGGAGTAGGTGGTCGGATGGTTCGAGGCGTGGTTCTCCGACGATCAGCGGAGGAGGACCTAACTCTTGGTTCCAGGGCGAACTAGGATGATCGAAGGTGCGGAGAAGGTGTTGGGAAGTCTAGCGGAGGTGATACGATGATCGGAAGGTCGAAAGGGTGATCGGAGCGAAGTGGGTCGGTCGGAATCGGCCGGCGGTGCAAAATACAAAACTGGGAATGGAAGCTAATCTAAGTGATGTCGAGGTTACCTGATGATCGCAGACGTCTATGCTGGAGGTGGGTGACCTCCTAGGGTTCTTGCCTCAATGGAGCGATGCCTCCTGAGGCTCGAGCTCCAATGGCGGAGCACGACGGCGATGACCACCGGATCTGAGGCTACTGGCCTTTGTCCTCGCTGCAATCGATCCCTCTCGCTTGCTGTCACTAAAGGAGGAGGAAGGGTGGGTCCTGGGAACCGAAGGGGGGA
>JAZKJV010003595.1:0-62062 GCA_037367405.1 Ottelia alismoides
TAACATATTTCAATTGGGGAACTTACTTCAATTATAGATAAATATATAGATGTTGCAATCGAGAAGTATCATGTAAAGCATTAAAAGACCTTTCAAATGATGACAATTTAAAAGAAATGGAGTTCAGATGCTCAAGATACTCATTAATATATTTAGGGGTCTGTTTGTAATAAAAATAATATTAAAAATATTTAAAAACTAATAAAAAGTGCAACAATGGCTTATCTGTAATAAAAATAACTCTATAGGGTTATAACGTAAAATCTCCACAAGTAGCCCCTAAATGCAAATATGGGAAAGTGGAAGGGCTTGGGCACGAATAGCCCTTGACAAGACATGTGTCGAGCCCATGAAGGGACTGGAATGCAATTTCCAGAACTCAATGTCCAAGCACTGCAAATTTTCCACCCATTTGCCTCCTGCACGTCAGGGTGAAGGCTTGGGATGGGAATGGAGGCTTTGGCGAATACTGAAGACTTGGTACACGTAGTTAAGAGGGAAGACTCGGATGCTCCAAGGCTGCTGGCGTGGCGAGGCGGGTCAGAACGGGGACCCGAACCATCAGATCAAGGTGATTCAATGGTCTTGGTCATGTTGAAGGCAACAATTGCCACACCCCCAAATTCTATGACCGAGAATGATCGTGCAGACACGGTAGCGGATGAACGAAAATGATTGGTGAAGCTGACTTCACTCTTGAGTTCGTGGGTAGCACGAAGGTTATCCACGAGAGTTTGGAGGATCAATCATACGTTAAATGGAGAAGTGTCACACAAGACACTGACTCGATAACAGAGTGTTGTGGAGATTATAGCAATGCAAGCAACAAGTGCAGAGAGTAGTGTAAGACATGACGGTGGATGCATGCAGCGGGTAGGTACGCGAGCGTAGAAGGGCAGTATGCAATGAATTAGTATGCATTGAGGAACATTGCGGTACGATCACATAGGCATACACACAAAGGTGCACTATATCGGTATTGATGCATGACGATCCAAAGAGACATGAAACATTGTAGATGCTGAGTACGAGCATTGATGAGCATGCTCGGTAGTGTATGCACGAGAGTGGTCTGGAGGTTACGATAGCAAAGATCTGGCAAATGTCCCCTTAGCATGCATAATGCTAAGGAATGATTTACCATACGATAGTCTGGTGACCGTGAGTTCCCTTTGGCACAAGATCGAGTGTTTACCGGCACTCGATGAATTATGGTAAAGTTGCACCAGCAAAGCATTGGAGCGGAGTGTACTGATGACTAGGCGGTTGTTATGCTATCAAACGTGCAAGAATACGAAAGGACAACAAGGGAGTTGAAGAGATGAGAAGATGAAGAGTTGTCGCGGAACGCGAAGAGTTGTCGAAGAATTTGAAAGGTCTCTTGTGTCTTTATGTATCATTATTGTAGATGTAATAATGAGTGCCCATTGGGTTGCATCGAGTCTTGTATATAAGGAGGGGTGGTGGCTTATTTGTAAACACAAATGTAGAGTGTCACACTCCACTCCAGAGTGAGTCTCCTTTCTAATAAGAGAAGAGCTTTGTGCCCATACTTATGCGATCGTGTGATAGTGTTCTTGAGTGCTCTCAAGCGAATTCTTGAGAGTGTTCTTAAGTGATCTGTAGAATCGTGCTTGCACTTGGTGTTGGAGCGTCGGTACGTGAGCAGGCAGGAGTACGAGAAGAGTTGGAGCGTGTCCATAACCGTTCTACTCGGGAAGGTTGGTTAGCTATGAGTTAGCTAACGTCGCATATGTCGAAATCGATAGCGAGATTTTGACATTGTGACAATTGGTATCAAAGATGATGGCGATACCATTCGTTGGCACAAATCGGTATCAGATCTTAGTCGATGCCAAGAAAGCGGGCAAAGTTAGGAACGATTGTTGGTGCAGTCGATGGCGGGAACGAAGAATACTTGTCATTGCAAGTATCTTCAATTGATGGAGCGAAGATGGTGGGTGCCGTAAAACGTGTTGCAGCACTAGAGTAAGCACTGGTAGAAGTGGAGTCCACCATTGGGACTCATGGCTATCGTATCACCATCCTGGAGAATCATTCTTCAGAAGTATCAGATGTTGGGGACACCCAACACTCAGTGGAGGAGATCAAATCCTTGGAGGACAAGATGGAGGCATTCGATGTGATGATATAGGATCTACGGAGTGAGATCTCCCTCACCAAGAAGGCAATGGTAAATCACCGGAGCTCTGCAGAGGTGCATCTATGAAAGGTACCCGAACCCAAACCCTTCACAAGTACATAGAGTGCGAGGGATTTGGAGAACTTCCTATGGGATGTGGAAATGTACTTCAAAGTAACCAATATAAGGGAAGCAAAGAAGGTGATTTTAGCATCGATGTACATGTCGAGCGACACCAAGTTATGGTGGAGGAGTCATGCAGATTACAAGGCGAGATCGAGGATATCCAACAAGGATGATCTAGTCATGAAACTGAAGGCACAGTTCCTGCTGAAGAATAATATGTGGGTTGCATGGGAGACTCTTCAATGCTTGAAGCAAACATGCACTGTTTCTGAGTACGCGAAGCGATTTACGTCTATGCCGCTGAACATCAAGAGATCGTCAGAGGAAGACAAGATATTCAACTTCACGATCGGGTTGCAAAGCTGGGCGTAAGTCGAAATGTGGAGACAAGGCATGGAGGACCTAAATTCAACGATCATGGTGACAGATGCGTTGGTTGACAACAGTGCCCAACCATGCCCCAACGCTGAAGAGAAGGAGTTCACCAGAAAGCTGAAGGTGCGGTCGAAGGACAAGGGTAAAGGCATTTCCCAAGATCCACCAACGGAGGAATGCGAGTACTCCAAGAAGAGGGAGCAACCCAAGAGGAAGGGATAATTCATATGCGACGGACAGTATTGGGCACGGAAGTGCCAAAGAATGAGAAGATTAAATCTCTTCATATGTACAAGGATGAATGTGTAGGATAAGGTGAGGTACTCTTGGGAGAAATCGATGCTATGCGCAAGGTATGCCTCACGACACTTCGAGTCAGAGCTTCGAACTTGGTGGAGGGAGGGAACTCTACCACAAAGAGATTTGGAGAGGCTAAAGCTCGACCGAGGATGCACATGTGTACGAAGGTACGTGCTGAGCACCAATGTATGTGTTAAGGACATACCATCAAAGCCGTAGATAGGAGAGCATCTGTGCACGAGAAGGCTATGCCGAGCTCTATAGGGAAAAGTAACATGAACAATGAGATAGTAGTCCATGGGGGTGAAGTGGTGATGAACCGCACCACCAATGATCTTATAAAAGGCAAGATACCTAAGTTGCTCGGAGCGTAGGATGTGGTCATTCCCAAGATGCGAGGACACATGTGGGGAACACTCGAGACGGCAACGGGCGAGCGTGAAGGTGAGTACTCCACATGTGGAGCTGGAGCTGGCACACACCAATAATGGAGATGATGTATCCAAGAGGGATACATCGAGAACATGAGTTGTCGAGGAAGCTCCATTTCTCACGATAAAGACCAAGTCACGGCGTTACGTGTTTGTTTATGAGAACAACAAATATAGGAAGGGAAGTAGTACAAGCTTGCACCACTCTCACAATTGAACAACATCAAGAGGTGCATAGTGGATGGAGGATCGTGATGGGATGCCAACTGAGGAAGGAATGCTCGATTGAGGACAATCGATTCTTCAGGTGGGAGAGGCTTGCAAATTTTGTGATCGAGAGTGATCGTGCATACATGATAGTGGATGCACGAGAATGATCGATGGAGCTAGTTTCAGGAGGAGTCTTGAGTTCGTGGGTAGCACGAAGGTTATCCATAGGAGTCTAGAGGCTCAACTGTATGTGACAACGGAGAAGCATCACACAACACTAGTTCGTTAACAGAGTCTCATGGGAACTTGTAGCAATGCGAGCAACAAGTACAAACAATAGTGCAAGACATGATGGTGGATGCACACAATGGGTACGTACGCGAGCGCAGAAGGGAGGTATGCAGTGAAGTAGTATGCATTGCGGAGCAATGCAGTACGACCACATAGGCATACACACGAAGGCGCATAGTGTTGGTATTAATGTGTGACGATCCAAGGTGGCATGGAGCATTACATGTGCTGAGTACGAGCATTGTTGAGCATGCTCGGTAGTATACGTATGAGAGTGATATGGAAGCCACGATAGAGAAGTTCTGACAGACTTCCCCATAGCATGCAGAAAGCTAAGGGTTTACCACACGAGGGTCTGGTAGTCGCGGGTTCCCTTTAGTACAAAACCGAGTGTTCGGCGGCACTCATGGAATTATGGTAAAATTGTGCCAGCAAAGCGTTGGAGCATAAGTGTGCTGATGACTGGGCAATTGATGTGGCGTCATCCATGCAAGAAGACGAAAGGACAATAAGGAAGTCGAAGAGATGAGAAGACGGAGAGTTGTTGCGGAACGTGAAGGGTTGCTGAAGAATTCGAAAGGTCTCTTCTGTCTTTATGTATCATTACTGTAGATGGAATAATGAGCATCCCTTAGGTTGCCTTGAGTCTTGTATATAAGGAGGGATGGTGGTTCATTTGTAAACACAAATGTAGAGTGTCACACCCTAGTCCAGAGCGAGTCTCCCCTTCTAATAAGAGAAGAGCTTTGTGTTCGTGCTTGTGTGATCATGCGATAATGTTCTTGAGCATTTTTGAGTGAGTTCTTGAGAGTGTTCTTGAGCAATCTATAGAGTAATGCTTGCGCTTGTGTTGGGGCCTCGTTACGTGAGCAAGCATGAGTACGAGAAGAGTTGGATCATGTCCACGATTGTTCTACTCGGGAAGGCTTAGTAGCTACATGTTTAGGTAACACCGCACAGGTCGAAATCGATAGTGGAATTTTCTGTGACAGCAGTTGGGATGGCTCTTATAGATGATCAGAATTCTGCAGATGAAGCTCGAAGGACCGCTAGATCAGGTTTGAGCCCTGCTCCAACAATATCTAGAAAGGCTCAGCTCCTCCAAGCTACTCCTCTTGTGATGGCACTGAAGAGGAGCTTCGACGAGCTCCCGGAGGTCCTCCTCAACCTGGAGGCAAGGCTGATGGACCAGGTAGATATAAAGGAAGATGACGAAGGTCGGGTGATGAGGCAAGGTTGTTGAGATGGTCGGGGTAGTACGGGCTTGTAGCCTCGTCGGAGAAGAAGACAGAGACCAGAGATGGGCTAAGGCTTCCCAATCTGTGGAGTGTTGAGATACCTGCAGGTGTTAGGAATTGAAAGAGGGGCGAGTTGGAGCGAATGGAGCCCTAGTCAGAGTGGTTGGAGATGAGATCCACTAGGTCTTCCTCTCATGCAAGGAGGAAGAAGGTTCGATGTGGGGGAGGTTGTGGAGAAGAGGAGGACGGTATCCACAGGGTCGGTGAAGGTCTGTGATGCTCGATGAAGGTGTGACGATGGTCGGATTGAATGAAGGTGTAGAGTGCAGTGCGAAATAAATTAGAGAAAAAGAAATACAAGCAAAAGAGGGTTACCTGGAACAAAGAAGAAGGAGTCGAGGCAGAGCAGGGTATGGGCTGAAGTTGGTGAAGCTTTCGAGTCCTTGCTTGAGGTGGCTGGCAGGCCACTGAGCTTGCGCAACACATTAGAGGTGTTACCGTGGTGGAAGAGAGGTCTGTCGGATCTGACTGGGGATAAGCGATCGTCGATCGACCCTAAGAGTCTCAGCTGCCATCTGAGGAGAAGGGGGCTCAACCTATCTTTTCTTGAAGGTGGATATGTCAGAGAAGTATGAGGGTGAAGGTGTTTTATGGTGGGAAGATGTGAGTGGTCGGTGACAAATGAGTGGAACGAGTGCTGGTTACATTTGAGGGTTGACCAGAGGCAGTTGGCGAGGGTACTAGGTCATCAGAGCGTCAAGGGATACCTGAATAAAGGCGACATGACACGTGCAGTATCGAGGTAAATGGAGTGAAGAGTTGCTGACGTCGTGAAGGACATGGGTGCGAGGCTGAGGCGGGAGGTTGACGACACCCCTCACTCGTTGGATGGAAGCGGGATGGAGGGCTGAGGGTTGCCTACGTAGGCGAAACGATGGATAAGTGGCGGCCATTAGATCAGATGAGATCCAACGGTATCTGGATGAGGCGTTGCGGGGACAAAGGCGCGTCGTTGGATTAGATGGATCCAACGGCTGTGACAGGGTGGATGATTAAATAGGGCCAGATCACGTGGCTTATCCAGGGATTTCAATTTTTATTTTCATTAAAATGCCTTACTCCTAGTTTTATTGTTTAAACTTATTATTATGATGCATTGAAATCCTCCATTTATCACTAATTTTAGTTTCATTTTTTAAATCATTCAATTTTAATATTATTTTTTTATTTTATCTTGATGCAGCGAAGTGCGGGTCACAAATCTATTAACGTCCTATAACTCGACATTGCCCATTCTTTAGATGGCTATTTAAGCAGATGAATCGCGGACACATGTCACATAGACTAGAGTGACCAAACCCATAGATGATATAGTAAAAGCTTTTATCTGCATCTACCGATTACTATAAATAAATAAAGGGATATTTACACCCATAAGGTAATTACGAATTACACTCAGAACACTGAAAAGTGCTCCATTTTACACCCATAACCTTCTGTTAGTTTAGTCCATTAACTCAACCATATAAGTGAATTAATCTAACCAATGTCAGATCTAACGATTAAGATTAATCAAAATAAAAAATAAAAAGATTTTTTTCTTGCGGACAGAAGGAGGGGCCTGCGAGCGATTGTAGCGTGCTTGCACGGAAGGGGAGCTTCGACGATTGGATGGAGGCCGGGGGGGGGGGGGGGGGGGGGGGGGGGGGGGGGCTGGCGACCTTGCATAGCCCCATCCCTACTCCTCCCCCTCCCCTTCCTCCTCCGGTAGCCCCTCCATCGTCGACCACCTCCCTACGTCCGCTTCCCTCCTTCCTCCTCCAGCTTCTTTGCCTCTATCCTCTTCGCATCGCGCTCCTTCTCCGCAACCGCATCTCCCTTCAGCGGCTTGAAGGGATGTGTCGATGACGACATACAATTGTGTTGTCATAACTTTCATCCTCTTTTGCATACCCTGCAGATCGAGCAATGTGAGAAAAGGGAAGAAATCCAATATGTTGGGGATCCCCCGAGTTGGATGATGCCATCGATCACCACCAGTATTACATTCATGGAAATCGCGGTAGTGACGTTGTGGATGTTGGCATAGTCTGAGGCACGCGTGTGAGCCTTCTGCAGTAGACCGTAGCCGCATGAGCATGTGGTGTACCTCCGACCGACGTAGAGGGCATAAGGAGTCCATGATGACGGAGTGGAGCCCCTCATGACCACCCGACGGGGTAGCCCCCGATGGGACCGGTACACCACCCATAAGATTTCGAGCCTGCCTTGGCGATGCACCCGACCATGTTCACAGAATGGTTGGTGAAGATGTCGTCGTGTAATTGAGGACCACCATGACCGTAGAGGGGGAGGAGAAGACCGAGAAGAGCTTCACCTCGACCCAGAAGCTGGAGGTGGGATCGTAACCGCACAACGCCGTCCAGGGAGCAGTGCAGGTCGGTGCTATGGAAGGGCAGCCACCTTAGCATCGGGATGCCTAGGGGACCTGGAGAGAGCCACAGTCTGCTGATGTTTCACTTCAGGATGATGTCCAGTAGGAGGACTATGCAATGGTTATGGCAACCGACAAGATCGGGAATCCTCCATAAATGCCCATTTTTTTGCTTAGTTCTGTATAATGCAAAGTGCTTCCTCCTCCAGCACCCCCTCCATCGCTGACCACATCCCCTTCCCCTCTTCTCACACGGTAGCAACTCCTCTCTCCGCCTCCCCCTCCCCTCGTGCGAGCAGCAGCAACAAACTCCCCTCCCTCTGCCTTCCCCTCCCATCGTGCGATCAACAACAACAATGTCGATGGGATCCCCTAGTGGCATCTATTGTAAATATATTGAACTGAAAGGTGTGTTATATAACTGATTTCGTTATAGTTTGACGGAAATTACTCTTTAAGGCTATGTACGTAATTAAAGACTACCCGGGATTTGGAACCTGGATTCATTCGGCTGGAACAAACCCGGAATTTGGCGATAAATTAAAAAACATTTTTATTATTTACCAGATTACTTAAATGGTTATGTTGTAAATATGAACATCCTACGAAGTAAAGGCGAAATAAAGAAAGTCTATTGAAAACAGATATAGACGAAGTATGAGATGGGATGATGCAGACATGATTTTAGATTCCTCTGCCATCGTACGGAACAAGGGTGATGAGATAAGAAGGAATCGACGTAAAAACAAAGCAAGGGCTGTCCGTACGTGGAGCAAATGCAAGTGCATCGCTTTGCCACCCAAATGGTCCACTTGGATATTTAATATCTCTTTTTTTCTAATAAAAATTTGCTGGTTTTACAGGGAAAGTGAAAACTGTTATGCAGTTAATGGGGATTGTGTGATGAACTGACAGTTTACATTGTCTATGTTGGCTTTTTTTTGGATTTTTTCAGCATAATCCCTGAAATCTTGTTAAATGACACTACGACCATTATATTCTTTGTGGGTCCGTTTGGTACGCGGATTAGTGTGTTTGGTTCGCGGGTTATCTGGGGAAGGATAACCTGTTTTTGTGTTTGTGTGTTTGGTTGATGGATTAAGTGGCCGTTCGGTTGATGGGTTATCCCGGGGTGAATAACCCGTTTTTTTGGGAGTGTGTTTGGTTGGTGGGTTAAGGGTTGGGAGGGTTTGTATGATGTGATTGTATTGGAATTTGAAAAAGTTGGTAGTTATTATGGTATGATTGTATTGAAATTTGAAAAAGTGGGTGGTTGTTGTGATATGATTGTATTGAAGTTTGGAATAGTGAGTAGAAGTTGAGTATTTTATGATTTGTAGATGATATGATGGTATAATATATTTTTTTTTGATGGGAAGGGAGTGGGCCCCACTAGTGGGTTAAAAGGGAGGGTTTTGGGGGTTACCCACCCAAAGTGGGGGTAACCCCCCAACCGAACATGGCCTAAGAGTTAGGAGGGTTTGTGTGATGTGATTGTATTGAAATTTGAAAAAGTGGATAGTTATTATGATATGTTTGTATTGGAATTTGAAAAAGTGGGTAGTTGTTGTGATATGATTGTATTGAAAGTTTGGAATAGTGAATAGAAGTTGAGTATTTTCTGATTTTTAGATGATATTATGGTATGACATATATTTTTTTTGATAGAAAGAAAGTGTGCCTCATTAGTGGGTTAAAAGTGTGGGTTTGGGAGGTTACCCACCCAAAGTGGGGGTAACCCCCAACCGAACGGGGTCGTAGAGAGTAACCTATTTTTGTATTTTGATGCTTGGATAACGGGTTAAATTGGGGGTGAGTTTGTTGTGATATGATTGTATTGAAGTTTGAAAAAAGTGAGTAGTTAATTGTAATGTAATTGTATTAAAATTTGAAAAAGTGAATAGAAGTAGAGTGATTTATAATTTTTATATGATATGATATTATAATATATTATTTCTTGATGGAATTGATGAAAGAGATTCGAATTATTTATGTATAAAAAAGATAAAATATGAGACCCACACGAGAGAGAAAAAATAAGTAAAGGAGATAAACCCCCACTACCGAACGAGATCTAAGAGTTTGCATATTTATTGCAATATCTTCAACAAATTTTAGTCGTTGTAAAATAATCACTTATTTTTGTTTCATATAACATCAATTTTTTGTTGACTTTTTCGTCAACATTTATATTGATGATTTCATTGCTAATTATAATGCAAGATATGAAATTGAATATTAAATTATTTATATCTCACGTCAAAAAGTTGTCTTTGACCAAATTTGTTGTACTTTTTAGCATGTATTGTAGACAGGGACGAAGCCAGAAACTTTTTGCAGATGGGGCACAAAGTAAAGCTATTATTTGTATGTTGATTGTAATGTTACCGTGAAAGATGTGGCATAACTATACTGCAGCATAAAAATGACAAGTTGATTAAACTTCTTAACTTTTTATGAGAAAGAAATATCTCGTTTTGTTACAAGTATATAAAATCGTAAGATTGAATATCGGATACATATATATATTAAAAATTTGGACAAATCATATATGCAATAAAATTTTGAAACTTTTCCATGTAGAAAGAATCAAGCTAGGGAAAAACTATACACAAACATCTAAATTTAAACATGGAGCATAGGGTCACAATAGAGACAATATAAAATCATATTACCTTTCGTATTTACACTAATTTTTCTCAATGAGTGAAGAGAGAGATAAATATGAGTGAATGAGAAAGGAAGGGAGATGCATGGAGAAAGGGTGAGAATAAGATTTTTAAAATCCATACCGAACGTCGAACCATTTAGTCATTGGTTTGGTCTTTAACCGAGTTCGACTGTTGGGTCAAACCGAGTGGAGTATTCATGACTTCATCATTTGTATCAACCTCAAAAAATTGGATCAAGCGTAATTACGGTTCATATGGGTGGAACCGATATTCTAATCATGAAAACCACGTGCACACGCTATTTTGTGTGTGTGTGTGTGACTAAGAATGTGTGTGTTGAATCATTGTTGATAATTAAAAATAATATCTCAATTCATTGTAGCAGTACGATCCGAGTCAAATTAGTCCACTTCACTCATACATAATCAACATTCAAACTAATTTTCAAAATTTCTATTTATACTTCCTTGGATCCGGTCGACTGACGATATCGAGGGTAGTATCCAATCCAACAAGTTTGACCAACCAGTCCAATCTAATTTTTTATGAGATATAACAATGAAAGAGAGAAGAAGAAGATATGCATGGAAATGGATTTCAAAAGATGAAACAGATGAGAGAATTGTGCAGAGAGATGAGAAAGAAAATCCAAAGAGGAATACCAAAACAACATTATAGATATAATATTATATCAATGATAAAAAGATAGCATCATAAAATCTAGGGGGGCATGTGCCCCTCCATGCCCCCCTCTAGATCCGTCCATGATTGTAGAGTTAACCAATACGTGAAATTTAAAAGGAAAATAACGATCGTACATCAAGTTTAATTTATTTGTGTTGTAGAAATGCACTTATCACATATTAAACCCACAGAAGAAAATAAACAATGTTCCACGTCATATTACTTGTTTTGTATTTAACTTAGAATTCTCTATTAATCAAGTCTATCAATCAATATTATATACTTTGGATCGCACGCCAAAGTCTTCTTTCAACTTGGATCATACACCAAGCTTCCGTATAATAGTAGAAATACTTTATGTCACATACCTACTTTTTTCTCGACCTTGGATGACGTACAAATTTATAACAATATAAGTAATAGTAAAAAAATATCAAAATCTTTATTTTAATCAAGCCACAAATTCTATTTTTTGTGAAAAGTAATCGGAATAATATCCAAATAACAATCTAGAAATATATAATGCTCAAACTTCTGATTATTAAATATGTGAAGTTGAGGGTTTATCATAGGTGATGTTTATTACAAGATCAATTCTCTAACGATTCGCAGAGAATCGGATAGTGAACAACAAAGCAATCATGACTTGAAGAGCAATAGAATTCTTGGTGATAGTACTTTTGTGGCTCTTTAGATGCACGATATAACAAACTTTTTCTATTTTTAATATTATTCAATATAGTGTATAAAGATAGGAAAATCATATAAATACAAATACAAATACAAATACATACACACTTTAGGACTAATTAGAGTTGCTCAAATTCATTTTACGAATGAAATAAACATTTAAATCTATTTTGCAATAGTCAAGTGATCGATTAATTTAAAAAGTGAACGACCGATTTCTCATATCTAATATTATATCAGTAAAAGATTTGTTGGTAATTGTAAGCCCAAAATCCATATTTTGATCGATTAGATCAAAAGATTGAACAATCAGACTATAAGCAAGTAAGGTGATTGATAATTTTTTAGCCATCGTGATCGGAGTTTAAATAATGACTTGAAGTGATCAAACAAATCATTTTAGATGATGGATATGTTCTAAAATAGTGATCGATTAGAGTCAAAATATTGTCCAATGTTGATTGATGGAATTAATTATGAAGTTCCATCAGATTAGGGATATACATGAGAAACTTCAGACTGAGTGGAAATTTCACATTTTTAATAAACATGTATACATGTATTTATATTTGCGAGCTTTAATAATGCGATTACAAGTAGAATAACGATAAAAATTAAGTGTTCTTGAGCAAGAAGTATACAAACACACACATTATAAAATTTCCAAATTTATCCATGTACTATGATTTTCATCTTAATTTTAAATACAAATATTTTCATCGACAAATTGTCTAATGAAACTACATACTTGTTCATGTAAAATTTCTCCTTCTTTTTATTTGGTATCAGATTTTTGTTGGAAAAATAGAGAGATGAATAACCTTCACATTAAAAAAATATTTTATCTTATTTTTCACAAAATATAATTAGCCACATTTAGACTAATACTTCGTCTAGAAGAAAAATCTGCCATGTTATCCAACTTACAAGTTTTGATGTCATTTTGTTGGGCAGAAAAGAGACTGCACCACTAGTCAAAGCATGCCACAATCTAGACGGGTTACAAATCGTATATATCATGAAAGAATCAAGCAAAAAAAAGGCTACAAACACTTCACATGCATGATAAGTTTTAATGTGGAAAACCTCAAAATGACGGAGAATAAAACCATAAGGCCAACTTGACATAGACCAATTCACTATAAATGGCAATCAAATTTCTCTCACGAGGGGCTACATAAATCGAGCCCTTCAAGATGGTATATTTAATCAAAATCACCCCAAACAAGTTGAAACATAGAAGTACAAGTATTATGGAGTATATATGATGTTTGAAATCTCTTTTAGACCTTGCATATGTACTCTCCACTTCCATTGAACATAGAGGAAATATGATAGGGTGAAAGATGGTGGAAGAGCTTGAAGCCCACATATACAAGGAGAAGAATTTGGAATGGGCCTACATTCACCTCTACCCTCAAGTAAAGTCATAGATCATCTTGGAATACAAAATGAATAAATTATCCCCCATGTTTTGTAAATGACACTCGTAACTAAGGTTTTAAAAATCGAACCGGACATCAAACCAGACAAGTATCAATTTTTAGATTTTATGGTCAGACTAATGAGACCGACTTGTCGAATCGATGATGATGTCATCAGTTCAAAAAAATCGGAAAAGACCGAATCGTTATACTGTTGGTTTGGTTCTTATTGTTTAACCGGGTCAAACCGAGTTAGACCAGTAGTATCGTACATATAAATATGAAAAATGCTACATCATATCTTTAAAAGATCCATATACTCGAGTCCTTCCTAGTTTTCCAATAACACTTATACTCCTTTTTTTTACGATTGTGCACCCCTATTTTTACAAAATGGATAGTAGTGACATTTTATTAGTACAGGTGAGCTCCTATATTATACCAACATCAGAATAATATTATGGATTTTTTTAGAAAACATAGGAACACAAGAGACATTGCTGAATGTTAGGGGTATAAATGTTATTATAAAAACTCAAAAGAGCATGATAAACATATTTTGTAAAATTCATGTATCTGTGATGTATAAAATTAAAAATTTTAAATTTATTTAAACTTTAGTTAATAATAATTGTTTTTAATTTATTACTTTTCATAATATAACTATGACATATTCTTCCTTTGTTGTTGGAAGTAGACAGACACGTGTAATATGTGAGACATGATGCAATTCTTATATGACAGGAAGCGAGAGATGATAATGTGTCATTGACGCATGTGGAAGAAGAGATAAATGAGTACTATATTATGGGTTAGAATGAGACTAGATTATAAATAATTTTTAGAAGTTTATATTTTTTTAATAAAAAATGGATGCTTGAACCGGTGGTTTGGTTCATTTGATTTAATCGAGTTTAAGCGGTCTAATCGGGTTTTGACCGGTTTTTAATTTCTGAATAAAAATTGAGTGGTTGGACCGTTTTTCTTCTGATTCTTTGTTTAACAGATTGAACCGGCCGGTTTAATTTAATTTTTAAAACCTTGATTTTAATCCTAAATAATATAAATAGATTTCAAAAATATTGAGGACAACTTGTTCAAATCGGACTTTTCTCTGTTGCAAATAAAAAGTGAGTTACACCTAGTACATTGAAGTAGAGGGTGAAATAAGATGATAGGTAATTAAGTACAATGAAAATAGCATCAAATCTAGGCCTCATTCTTAACTGAGAGGTGTATTTAATCAAATATAAACATATTCAAAATTAACTCATTTATCAATACAAGATAACCAGAGTACAATACCCTTTAATTACCTGCATTCAGATGTAATAATATCTCCAAGTCTGCGACGCTCGTATCCCTGAAACAACTAAAAAGACAAGAACAAGGGCAAGAAGTAGAGAAAGCAATAACTTTTCTTTTTATTTACAGATTTCGTAATAGATAAGATTGATGCCAAAATCTCCCCAACCCGGGGATGAGTCCGACCAAAGATTTTGAAACTCATAAAATGTACTGAAATGGTCGGATCAGATTGAAACATGTAATTAAATCGATTCAATCGAATTATACCGTCATCATTATTTATATCGAATTAAACCAGACCGATAAGAAAAAAGTGATTGAATAATGAAATAATAAATAATATACACTTAATGTACTTGAAATATAAATAAAATACATAAAAAAATGTATATATTTCATACTATACATAAAATATTTTTTCGTATGCACCATCAAATGTCATACACACACATAGAGAGAGAGAGAGAGAAAAGGGAGCCTACTTCCTGAAGTAGGTAACATTACCTGCCCACTTTTTGCAAATTTTTTTATTATTTTTGAAAAATATCATCATAATTTTTCATCACTATATCCCGTAATATGTCATTCAAATTTCGTCGGAAATAAAGACTCCTATACCCTCCATCTAGGATAGGTAATTTTAACAATCTTAGATTTATTGTAATCGACCTATTTTAGGTGAAGGGCATATGAGTCTGATAAAATTTGAACGACATATTAAAAGAATATAGTTATGAAAATCTATGGTGGTATTTTCCAATAAAAATTTGTAAAAAGTGAGTATGAAGTAGATAAGGTTACCTACTTCGTGAAGTAAGCTCTCATTCCTCATATATATATATATATTATTTGGACTAGTTGCTTTTTATACCATAATAGTCGTTGAATAATATTTAAAATTTATTATAAGCAAAAAGTTATCTTAGATCAGTTAGTTAGGAGTATGAAATTGATAACTAAAGAACACGAGTTCTATTTTCACTACTTGTATTATTATTAAATAAATTAAAAATTAAGTACTATTCAACTTTGATTAAACGGATTAAAAATAATACGTTGTGAACAAATTATTTAAAATTTGAAATTCGACCTGAACTGAAAAAAACCAATTAATCGCACCGGTCGATCGAATTAAAAACACTGGGTCCCACGTTAAATTTATGTGGCAAATAACCTCTTGTCTTGTGACACGTGGAGGGGATGAGGACGATGCATCACGTGATGCTCGAGATCTTTAACTGGAGTCGTAAGCTCCACAATCAAATGGTGTCACCTCACCTATGAGCCACAGCCATTCCAATCAAACAAAGTACCACGTCCGTGATGATGGAAATGTTGTCACATCTCTCATCTTTCCACATTACGGATGCATATGACCGACATTAAGTGCCACTTTGACTGCCCAAACCTGAGGCCCCAAATATATCATCGTACGCGCCCCATTGTTGCATCCATATTCTTGTCGGCTTTTTTTTAAACTTTCACTCTTCCTGATGAGAATCCGAAAAAGATTTGACAGTACTTTGGAAAATTTTCACTGGAAAGATCTCTCCCAGCAGACACATGACGTGACGCTAATAAGAATTCACATTCACGATATGGGTGAAAAATGAAAAGCCATTCCTCCTTTCTTGTCCGCCCTCCTCCTCTAAACTCTGCAAATTGTGCGACACCCATTGTCTCCCCTACTGCGATCTCTCAGGCAGCCCCGCATTCATCAAGCTCGATCCAGGTTAAAGCTGGCTATAGAGTTCAACGAGTCTATTTGCTTATAGAGACAATCTCTGACTCGGGCTCGAACTCAAGAGTTGCTCTATCTAAATTGTATTCATCACTAGTAGGATAATATTCAAGTTATGAACAAAATCTTAATTATAATATATATTGTAACATTCTATTTGCTTATAATAAAAAAAATTACTAATTTTCTAATGCATGGCCGGATGGCAAATGCATGGGCCAGGGGCAGAATCAGGAATTTCATCAAAAGGAGTCGAGTATACAACTATTATGTATGCTCAAAAAATGGAAAAATCTATGTATTTTCGAACGATATTTTTAAATAGAATTAATATTTTTAAAATAACCTCATTCAATCTTGATAAAAGTAGAATTTAAATCTATTATTAATATTAAAATTTCAAATAGATTGGTATTTTCAGTGGCTATATTTAAAATTAGATAAATATAATAATTTAAGCCTCTCTAAATCCATCTTAAAAAGGCTAAATTATCAAGTGAAATATTGAAAGAAAAATTTCATGGTTAAAAGGAAACAATAAATTTTATTTTATTTACAATGAGTATTAAAAATAATGGGAGAGATAAATAACTCGAATACAATATATCAAATTATTCTGATACTTTGGAAGTGATAGGATAAACCATATAAAAGAAAGTAAATTTGATGGAAATAAGATTTGAACATCGGTCTTCAAAATAATAGCCATGCCACTCTACCACTTAACCATTTAATGTTCTACAATCTTTTTCTTACAACAATAATTATAATACAATTAAGGAGGGAATGTATTAAAAACTTTACACATTGTACAAATGACATATAATAATTATGGCTGGGCCATGGCCCTCCCATAATATATACTAGTTCTGTCCATGGCGTGGGCGGCAATGAGATTTTGAGAATTGTGTCATGACTCATGAGAAGGGCAAATTTCGTGGAGGGAAAATTGCAAAGGACTACTTTTTTTGTTTGTATTATATATAACTATTATATGTATATATTTCTTATCGAGTCCTTCATTGTATTATCGAGCCGAGTGAGGTTCGATTCGGGCTCAGCTCGTTAAGCTATCGAGCCCAAAATTCTGGTTCGGACTCGGCTTAATAGCCTAATAAGCCAGGCTCATGAGTCCTTATCGAGCTGACTCCGAGTCTAGCTCATCGAACCGTGACTCAATAGCCAGCCCTACTTCTGTCCTTTCAATTTGAATTTGAAACATTTTTTAACCTCATTAATCATAAGTTTTTTAACCTCTCGAGATCCGGCTCTAACTCATGGAATAATTTTAATCCCATAATACGTTGTAGGCCCCTTTTGTTACAAATTATTCAAAGTAGAATGGTTACAAAGAGGCATGCTATGAACTTCACAACCCATTCTATGTTCACCAAGTCTTCGTTCTAAGGTTAAAGAACCCCATAGGGAATGACAACAGAATTCCTTTCTAGAAATCTAAGCAAGATTACATTATAGATATTGCATTGCCATATCTTTTTGCCGGTAAAATGACTAAATATAAATGGGATATTTACATCAATAACCCTGAGTAAATTCGTAATTACAGTCATAACCATACGTAATTGTGAATTACATGAGAAACCTCAAGTAATGCTTAACTCTCACATGACATAACCCTGTGTTATATTCCATTTAAGTTGCACGTTATAGTTAACGGTTTCCGTTAGAAAAAGTCAAATTGCCCTTAATTCTCAACCTTATTTGCAAACCAGGCTTTATAGTTCTCTTCCTTGTTGTGTTGATGTCCCGCCCATCTCCTCGACTCCCTCCTTGCCCCCCCTTGACCTCCCTCCCATCTCCGCCTCGACGTGACCTGCAGCTTCCTCCACCACCACATCCACTGATGCCTTGAGGGAGGCACGGAGGCTAACGACAGGGAGCAGAACACGACGATGATGACGCGAAGATCAGAGAGCTTGATGGAGTCGTCATCGAGGGAGGTTCAACAACATGCAACGTCGAGGAGGAGGGATACATAGGAGTCATAGGATGAGGGGTGGTCGAGGAGGACTCCGTTGGAGAGGAGCTTTTGGATGCACTCAAGGGCGTGGTTGAAGAGATTGGGAAGGGAGGAGTTGAGGGCGGAGATGGAGATGAGGAGGGAGGGGGTGTGCTGGACGAGGATGCGGGGTCATGTTGGAGGAAATTGTGGAGGGTCTCCAGGAGGTCCAAGGAGGAGGAGACGAGGAGGAGGAGGGAGTGTGCTGGACGAGGAGGAAGGAGAGAGAGGAGGCAAGGTTGGGTTGGGGAAAATCGTGGAGGGTCTCCAGGAGGTCCAGAGCGGAGGAGACGTGGAGATGAGGGAGGCTGGAGGAGTGTCTCGAGGAGGGGGTGGCAGAGTCGCGTTGTGTGCTGGAGGAGGAACTTGGAAGGGGCAGTGGAGCCTCGTAGGGGAGCTAGAGGAGGGGGTCTCTCCTGGAGGGGGCGGTGGAGCTGGAGAAGGGGGCAGTCTGGAGGAGGGACCCCGCAGGAGCGCGAGGCTGGAGAAGGGGGAGTCAGAGGAGGTTGAGGCTGGAGAAGGGAGGATGTGACAGAGGAAGGGGGAGGTGGTCTGCAAGCCTGGAGGAGGAGGGTGGGGAGGTGATCGGTGGACCTGGAGGAGGGGGTGGGGGGTGGGTGTGGCGGCGGCGACAACAATTGTCCTGGAGGAAGGGGGATGAGGAAGGATTTTTTATTTTTTTGATTTTTTGAATATCCGTTGGATAGATCGTGAGTTAGATTAAGCCAATGATATGGTTGGGTTAACAGAAAAAATAACAGAGGGTTATGGTGTGAGACAGAGTGACTATCTAGTTTTTCTCGTGTAATTCACAATTATACGTGGTTATGATTGTAATTACAAAATTACTTAGAGTTATGGGTGTAAATATTATATCCATGAAATTTTAAACTTATAAATATACATTCTTGATACAACTGGGAAAAATATTTGTATAATATGGTAAAGAGACATCTCGCACCTTCCAAGGTAAACTTTACTCCACAATTACGCTCTTTACTAAAGAGACATCTCTCACCTTCCAAGGTAAACATTACTTCTCCAACATATACCGCTAACTGATATGTATTAATATAGGAACCCCTTATTCCACACTTCTTGGAATAAGAGACTACCAAATTAGTAGGGGTCTTTCGTTGGCTTTTATTACACAAGAAGCTACCTTACCTGGATAATCTCTAAACAAGAGATCTTCATCTATGTTATTGATGCCCACTTTTATTCAATGAAGAAGACTCCAGCAAACAATTCATTAACAAGTGCAATGTTACAATAATTTTACTTAACTTGATTAACCAATTAGCTCACATTTTATGTCGATAATCGATCTCACATTGATAAAGCAACTAACCTTTTTTTATGTCAGCATTTCAAACCTAGATACCTTCCTATAGAAATTTAAAAGAATGCTGTACCCGACATTGGGAGGATAAAATTTTGACAGAGGATACTAACCTATTCTCATCAAGTAGTGATTATTCAGATGTTCAGGGAACCTAGCGTCTAGTACTGGAGGACCTGTAGTGTCCGACAATTCGGATTCGACAATCGTTGTATCGACGCCTCTTTAGGCTCTCGACACACAATCAATCCGAATATATCAACAATCAACCCACAATAATGATTAAACAATGAATTAACTGTGGGGTAAAATTTATTATACCATACAAATACATCTGTATAGCAAGCAAGTGTAAGGGTCGAACCACTAAAAGCACAGGGATATGAATAATTATTATTGGTTAATAAAAATGAATAATAATTATTATTTTTTGTATTTTTTCTTTATTTATTTTTTGTGGCCTTTAATTATATTTAATTTTTAAGTATTTTAATGGTTTTATATTTTATATTTTATAATTTTTGAATTTTATTTTCTTTTAATTCTATAGATTTTACTTTCTTTTTTATTTTTAAAGTACAATATGTATTTATATATAGTAATAATAATATCATAGATATTATAAAAATTATAGGATATAATGTATATATAAATATAAAGGAACCGATCTTTTTATTTTTTTAAGGTTTTAAATGGAATATATATTTTATAAATAAAAATAATAGTAATAGAGTATATAATTTATATAAGGAATATATGATATATATAGGGTTTTATAAGTTTAAATATAAATAAATAAATATATAAATGTACTTCGGAAATGTTTTTGTGTTTTTAATATATTTCTCTATTTTTATGATTTTATATATTTTTGCTAATTTTTATGTATTTCTAAAGTATAAAAATGTATAAAGTGATGAATAATATAAATATTCAGAATGTTTTGGGTATTAAAAATAGATAATCGGTCTAAACTTTTCTAAAACTATTTTTGATATATACTATATATAATAAAAAATATAGAATAAAATATATATTTTTATTTTAAATTATTTTTTACTGATTTTTATACATTTTTAGGGTTTTATAATTTTTTAATATTTTTAGTCTATAGGTATAATATATATTAATAAATACTCCATTTTTTTTGAAAATTTTAAAGATGGTTTTATAATATTTTGGATTTTTATAAATATATAGTATGAAAAAGGCTTTTTTTTCATTTTTTATAAATAGGATAAATACTTAAATTTCCATGGAAAAAATATATATGACAGACATAACTAGTATGCATCATAAACAATTTTCCCATAATTTTCTGAATTAAAATTTTATTTTTAACAATAAATATACACAAAATAAAAAATAGAAATGTTAGGGACCTTTTTACAATTTAAAAGAAATTAAATACTTTTAATAACATCAATAACAAAGTTAGGGACACAAATGATATTTATCCAATTATAGCCAAACTTAATAATCGCCTGACAGGGGTATAAAAAGCTATTAAATGAAAAGACACGGTCTTACGTGCAATTTCTCCCAAAATATTACACTATTTTTACAATTTATAAGACTAATAACAAATACATAAACCCTGAAGGGCTTGGGTGTGAAATAGCCATGCCTCATGTGTGGATGCATGTGAGGTGAGCTGGCATAGGACTAAAATGGAATATAGATAAAGTTCAGGGGTTTCTATGAAAACTTTACACAAAATTTAACACTATATAAAATATTTACAAGACTGGCAAATAAATATAAAAAGGTATAATCGGGGTCTATGCAATTTACCCACCAATAGCGCTTCATCGGGCGGCCGAGCGCCCTCCACGTCAGCTACTTAATCGCGATCAGACGACACATTGGCGCTTTGATTCGGCTCATCTCCAATGGCGGAGACTAGATCTGGCAGCTGGGGTCCATCCGACGATTGCTGCTCTTCCCCAAGAATAGGGAAGAATAATGCTGAAGGCGAGCTTTGTTCTTGGATTCCTCAGCACTTCGACCTCCTCTTTGAGCTCCGTCAAGCCCAAAACCTTGCTGGGGCTCCGCCACATCTACAAGGTTAGCTCAATGGGCTTCAGGTCCCATCGATAGAGACCTGTGTCTATTTCAGTTCTTCACGACCTGGAGCTTCTGTTGAAGCTCTGATTCGGCTCTAGGGGGTTCTTCGAGGCTTGAAACCTACATAAAAACACTCCGGGGCTTGAGGCGAATATCCTCAGCCCTTTATTGAAGTCGGGTAGCAAGTGGAATGAATTAGCAATTGAGTTTTTTTCAAGGGTGGAGGAGAAGCTCCTACAGGCCTTGATTCTTGCAAAATCAAGGGGGAAATGAGGGGGTTTTATGAAGAAGGCATTGAGGATTGAAGATGAAGTGAAAATGTGAGTCTAACACAAGTGGATGACGATGATTTCAAGCTAGAGCTTAAGTCTCTAGCAAACGAAGAATTTAAAATTACTCTAATCGACTGATCAATAAATGAAATTTATAGACATGGATTTGGAGGAAAAGGGGAAGGCATCTGTATGAGGAAGAGAGGTGGTAGGTGAAGGATAGAAAGCCGACATGGGTTAGGTATGAGGGAGGTCCAAGAAGGCAAAGGTCTCGAGAGAAATGGTGGAGTGGATATTGCACAAAAAATGGAGGAAGTCGAGGGTTCACATGATTCTGAAAGAACTCGGATGAAGGATGTACAGTTGACCCACGATCAACAAAAGACGGGTGTTGGTAGGTCCACATGGATGATGAAAGGCAAAGCAGCATGGGTAAGCAAATTAGATAAACAAAGGGTCGTTGCAACCCGGATCACAAGGCACAATCAACAAGAAAAAGAGAGAGAACCACTCAATCCAAAGATAAATAAAACAATCAAAGCGTGCGAAAATGTAAGCGGTCTTCGCTATTTTTACCTGATATAGCAACTAGGGTCGAACACAAGGAGCACAGAAATGTACGAAGTAGTCGGATTTCAGAAAATATTTTTGATGGTTTTAATTTTGCAAATTTTTATAATTTTTAATTAAGGGAAAAACAAGCAAATAAGAAAACAAAGCACAAAACATGCCCTTTTAATTTTTATTTAGGACTAAAAATGCTTAAATATTAGGATAAAAATATTTTTGGGTTTTTGAAATTCTAAGATGTTTTTGGTATTTTTTTGGAAATTTTACGATGTTTTTGGGATTTTATAAAAATCAAACAAAGGATGAAATTGCAAATAGTGCACAATCATAACAATATAGCAAGCTAAAAATAATTAAAATGCCCAAAAGTCCTAGTTATGAATTTTATGAGAAAATAAATATATGAAAAGATACAAATAGGAACTGAAATGATATTTTTTTGAATTTTCTAGATTTTTTATGATTTTTATAAGTTTTTAGGTCTTTTGTGATTTTTAGGGGTTTTATGAGGATTTTTGAAATAAACTTGTACTGAAGGCAAAGCATATAAACACACACACACACATACTCACAAGAATTTTTATGGAATTTTTAAAGTAATTTTTCGATTTTTTATGTATTTTCTAAAATAGTCAGTACACTTTTTTGGGGTTTTTGATTTTTAAAAACATTAAAGGCAACTAAATTGATCCACAAATATCACAATAAATGTCACGTGGAGCTAACAGTGATTTTTATATAATTTTTGGGTCAATTTGGTATTTATTTAATTAAAAATAAGGCAAACAACTGACATGGAGCTACTTGCAATTAAAGTAAAGTTCAGGAGCCAAATAATAACACACTTGAAAAACCTAGGGTCGAGGATGCAAAATGTCTAGTGAAGATACACACAGGCTTAATAAACTACACACAGGGGAGTAAATGTAAATATCAGAAACTATTCATTCAAATCGTAACATATATAAAGCACAAGGTACGAAATGCAAATATCCCAGAACGACATATGGAACTACACGTGAGTTCACACATACTGGACTAAAATGCAAATATATAAAACTATGAGGTCTAAACTGGAAAATATATGTATTACAACTTTATTTTATTGGACAAAAAACTATATACGAAACTAAATGGGGAGAAAAGGGAAATATACCTTTGGAGGGCATGTGTAGAGCACGTGAGGACATGACGGGATCTGGAGGCGGTGTTGGCGTACGGTGATCACTGGCAACCCCAGATCTGACGACCTAGAGAATGTTTGCTACGTACGGTCAGATATATTAGACGGGATTAGGTCCAATGACTGAACGACTGCAAAGGCTGATGGTTCAGATGATGTTTGGAATGAAGAGGAACATTCGACGACTGGGGATTGGTCTGGAAGAACACCTCTAGGCCGAGCTTCGATTGAGTAGGAAGAGATCCACCGACCTGATTGAAGATCGAGGAGGTCCAACAGCTTTGTGGAGGCGCGACACGTCGGTATGAAGGGTCCGATGAAGGTGGTGACGAGTGGATGGTCATGGCGATGACCGACCACTAGAGGTGCTCCGCCTGAGCAAGTGGAGGCTTGAGATGGGTTTCTTGCGTGCAATAAGACCTACAAATGGTAGAGCGACTCAGAGGCGTTGCTCTAGTCAACATTATTGCATATAAAGAGGGAAGAAGTGACGGGGGATGGAGCTTGGCCTCCTGCGAATGTGAAGGAAGGAGGCCTATACCTTAATCTCAACCTGAGAGTTGAGCCTAAGGGTGATCAGGATGCAGAATGAGGCACGAGGTGAGACCTAGGGTAGATCAGAGCAGATAAAGATGGGTAATGAGGTTCGGATCGACTGGTTGGAGCATATGGACGTGTGCTGGAGGAAGATGGAAATATTAGATTGAACTGGGAGATGCAAGCGAAATCATAGGTACCTGAAAGTTCAGACGTGTTCCTACGCTTCAAGCAAGGATGGTAGTCGGGGTTGTGGCCTCAACCTTGCAGCAGCAGGCAGGGAGCTGAACGTGGCGGAGAGCTCCGACCACGTAGGGGAGCTGCGGCTGCAACTCCGTTGCAAGCCACCAAACTTTGATCCGAAGGTACCTCTGGACTGCTGTCACTCAGCTGAAGGGCTCTAGGGGTGAAGGAAGGGCAAGGCATGAGATGCTACTCCAGGAGGGGGAAGAGGATAATTTATAGGTCGCTCGAGGGTCCAGAAAGATCTGCAAGTAGTGCAAAACCCTAGAACATCTCGGATCAAACGAAGGACCTGCGAGGATGTCAGATGTACGAGGATTATCAGGTCCAAATTTCGAGGCAAAAGGAGCTCGGAGTCAGGCTGGAAAATTTTAAGAAGAAGTAACAATATCCAGGTCTAACCCGGGTAGGAGGAACCATTGACCGGAGATCAACAATCCATCCAGGCCAATCAGAAAATTACGGTTTACAAAATATTTACAAATTCAATAAAAAATAGTAAATGATTTTAAAATAAAAAGTGTACAAAATAATAATTTTTTTATTATTTTCAAACTATTTTCCTATGATTTTTAATTACATTTACGAAAATAAATGAGTGTATATACATTATATAATATTATGTTCATGTATAGTATACCTATGTATTATGCAAAAGTATTTTTAATTTGTTATTTTATACGAATACCCCAAGGTTATATTTTATTTATTTACTACATTTTTTAGGAGTACAAAATAATTTTTATTTTATTTTTATAAATTATTTGAAGGTATATAATAAATATAGGATGTACTACATATGCAGGTGTTCTGTATAATTGAAAGGAGGATTTTATTTTTATCTTTTATTTAATGATTTTTATTTTGTTTTTATATTATTTTTAGAAATATATATACAAGAGTAAAAATAATAATTTAATTTTATTTTGTCAAAAATAATTATTTACAAATATAAGTAGTATGTACAACATAAAGTAGACCATATCTCTCTCTGCTTGTTTTGTTTTAAGACCAGGTCAAGGCTTGACCTTCTCTTGGGGTTTGGGCCACTCTGTATTTATTCTAAATACCTCCATCATTTTTATTTTCCTTTATTCTTTTATTTTTGCACAAAAACATGCTAATTATGCAATATTAACAGATGCATGCAGAATGCTAAGTTATTGTATTTACAAGTATTTACATGCTGCTTTGTTAAGATAAATAGCTAATATAAAAAATAAAGAGTGAGAATCAAGGATTCATCAATGGACCAACAAGAAAATCCCAAGGGATAATTCTCTTGTAAAATAGATTAAAATAATAAATGATTTTGTTAATTTTTATTTAAAACATAAAAATGTTTCTTATTTTATGTACTATATTATAGATATTTTTATTTATTTATACAATTGTTTTTGTTAAATGATAATATTTACATGTACATACCTACCTATATTTGATGTATTTTATTTTTAATTTTTAATTTATATTTTATTATTGTATACATATATTTTATATATTTATAATGTATTTAAATACATATTTACATATTTTTGTTTTATTTTTCTGACTTTATTTATTAACTTAAATATTTAAGCGTATAAAATTTATAGGCTTTTTATAACTATATTATTTAATACTTATTTATTTTAGTGCCTTTTTAATGCATTTATTTTGTGTTTATATTATAAACTTTTCAAATATTATTTACAAGTATTTAAAAATATAGGATGCTAATAATATAAATAATGAATAATTTAGAAAAAAAACAATCATGTTCATAGTACAATAGAGACCCAAAAGCCCTCTTGCATCTTAACTTAGTTTTTAATGAAACCATCTTTATTAAATAGATGATTGGATTTTTGGAACAATAAAGGTGAGCTTGGTCACTTTTGAGTATGTATGGAGAAGATACATGTATGTAAAGTTCTGTTTGCGCCTTTTTCTTCTTATTGTCCTGGTCACACCATGCATTATTTTTAAGTGTAATAATTTTGTAATTTTCTTTGTATTTGTTGTACAAGTTTGATGTTGAGGATTTTATCATTTGAGGTGTGTAAAAAGGAAAATAAAATATGGTCCAAATGGCTATTTATTGGTGAATTGAATTAGGATTTTAAGTTTATTTTCTGTACAATTAATCTACCCTATCTCCTCATACTTTATTACCTATTGACCAAGTCAATATTTACTTGCTCTCGGGGTCATTCAGCGTCTTTGACACTTCATTTCCTTTCCATTTATTTCATTTATTATTTTATTTTGAAATCAAATAAATACATTTATACAATTTATATCAATTTATGAGTGCTATTTTGTACAAATTAATTCTATTTACATGCATTTTACTAGGAATTTAAGGTAAAAATGAAATAATAATGGTGATGAATGGAGATTCATCAAATAGTCAATTACATTTAATTTTCCTTCTATAAGTCTCTCAATCAAAATTGGTTCAATTATCTTGAGATCACATGACAAGTAGGGCTAAAGTCTCCTCGATGTGATTCTTATTTTGAAGGAACCGAAAATTAATGTTCCATAGGCGTCGTCTTGAAAATTGCTAGCCATGGTTCCTTCAATCTTGACGTTTTTTAAGAAAATTTTATGCCTCTTTTATGTAAAAATTCTTTTATGATGCTTGTTTCCTTTCTTCCCTGACTATAGATGAGTTTTTTTTATTTGGAGGTTACCAACTGAAGGTGAGGGTTTTCACCTAGTGCATCATGGATGCATGGAGATTGCATCATATGCGATCTAGTCGCATTAGTCGTGAGGGCAGCGGGAATTAAATTTTTTTGAGGAAGCCACTTAACATGGGAACGATTCCCATATCGTTTCATCTATATCACAAATAAGTATTAGGGTTACCTCTTAGAGCGTGCTTGCGATCCACGAGTCTCTAAATGAAAAAACCTACTGTCTCAAGTCTGATCCGACGGAGTAATCTCTTGCGGGCATGTGGATGAGACATATGTTTCCCACAATCTGAGTTAAATATCCGAGCATGGAACCTCCTGATTATGTCACAAAACCCGTAGTTTTTCTCACGAGAATGGGGCACTGAAGAAGACAGAAATCCACAAGCAGTCGATCCGGCAACACAACGAAAATGCGACAACAAGGGAGGTCTCTCAACTAACCCTAGAGTGGATGATCACTAGGGTTTGAGAGAGATACAAAGCTTGGATGTGTATAAGAGAGTGCTTCAACTTGTGTATAGAAAAGCCTAGGGTTGGCCCTTCTCTTATACAAAATTAAATGACTAGGATGTATTCTTGATTAAAATCAATGGTCTAGATTTTATTGCAATAATTTGCAAAAATATAATTAATTTTAAAATAAAATAAATAACCTAAATACATTCTTCAGCAAATTTAATTTCAGTTAAAATCAATCTCATGTGTCATAAATAGGAAATAGGAGAGCTTCCTTTGCATTATATGGTGGATGGCCACCATGGAATCAATTCCATGGTCGTCTAATTTAATGGGATTGGAGAGACTCTCTCTCCTTTCTCAATTTATAAGATATCAATCTCAATCATATTTTCCACTTGTTGCAATACCTTTTATTGCTTGAATTCTCACCAAAATAATTCCAATTTTTTTGACAATTTCAATCATGCTATTGATGATTATGAATCATATTCATCCATTCAATTTTATATGTAAAGCACATTTACATTTAACTGTACAATATGAATACAATTCGTATTGTTCAATTCACATTTGCATTATAATTTTATAATATGAATCCAATTCACTTTAACTTATAAATTATAAATCGTGTTTATAATTAAATCTCTTTATCAAATTAACAATATTTATAATTATTGTGGATAATGCTATCCATACTAATCATAACTATGATAATTAAATCTAATTTAGTTATCTTAGATACCTCTATACATATGTCCAAATATTGTGAATCGTATCCACATTATTAATGATACTTAAATCGTATTTAATCATCTATTTTTCAATGCTGTTAACAATAGAATTATTCTTGAACTCTTTTAAGAACAACACACCTTCTCTGCAAATACTTGGAGATAAGGATGATGCAACTATATATTCCATGTATAGTGGCTTGGATACTGAGATCTAATCTCATACTCAAATCTAGAAGACTGCTCAAAGAGGTCTAATCAAGTCAGACTGAATACCTAATCTTCACATTACATCTGAATCATATTGAGGTCAATGTCCAACATTTGGATGAAGGTTGGATAATTAATCTATTTAGTGGAGTCACTAAAATCCAAACATGTTTCATCACTCCCTCGGGTTGGAAGCATCACAATTATACAACCGATTAAGATCACATCACCCTCTAGCATTTCGAAGATCCATACATCGTGCATACTAGAAGAATTAGAATAAACGAAAATTTTTAATCACATTTGAACTGCCTTCTTTTGGGTTTTATCATTAAATTTCTCATTCAATCATTGGGAGTTGGTATTGATAATAAGTTTTTCAAAAGTATATATTATACCTACAAGTTCTATCATGCCTCCAAAGCAAGACGACCATCGACATAATTTCATTGGTCTCAAAATCTCATGAGTGAGCTTATGACTTTTGCTTCAGTAGTGAACCTGTATGATTCATTTAAGAGATCATATTACTCATATGCCTTTGTATACACCAGTTTATCGATGTATATACCTTAATTAGGTCATCAACCTAATGGTATGTCTAATGTGCATACTTAGATATATAGTAGCACATCTGTCTCCGTTCTAAGGATGCGTACTTGTATCGTGGTAGTATACGACAGAGGTCTTGGTTATCTCGATCTTGTTATGTTAATTTCTTGACTTAACTTATTCAACACCTTCAGATCTTTATTCATATGCAGAGGACCTACATCAAGAGATTGGTTGGATATCAACCTTTGGAATAAGAATTGCCATATCCTTCTCAAGATAGAATTCCTTTCCAATAATCATTTGATGTTGCTAGATTAGTCCTCAGTCTAACTCTTTAGATGTCTTGCAGGAACCAGCCTCTATGATTCAACCACTGAATCAACAACTGAATGATTATCAAGATGGCCACAATACATAACCCTAATTGTACAAAGGGACCTTATAAGTGCATTCAATCATTCATTCATCTCAGATGGATAGTGAAATCAATAAATTTTATTTATATATAAAAAGATTACAATAACATTTATTGTAGAAATAGTTCACCCTAATATATCTGACAATCTCCTACTAACCCTTAGAACCATTCAGGTACAATCCTTAATCTCATACTCTCTACATGATGATAAAAAACCTTTTGGGATAAAGGTTTTATGAGGGGATTGATGGATATGTGATTCATCACTTTAAAGTAGAAATAGAGCTATGTTCCCAATTAATTAAGAATATTTAGGATTTAACAATGCATTAGTATCATTCATGCTTTTGTAAATAATATCCATATTTTATCATTCATATGCGTATCAATGAGAAGCCATAAATTGTATGTATATAATCATTTGTATATTATCTAACTTTCCACATTTCTCATTATTTTATACTAACTCCAAATCAAATAAAATCAGCTCCATTGTGTACATATTACTAACATTAATAAATTAAAAATATTAGAAAAATAATAACATGTGTATATGTCAAATAAAACCAAACTCTAGTTCTGAGATAAAAAATCGTAAGACCAAATATCTCTCGCATACAGTCTACCATGAACCCCTACTCACTTTTGAGTTAATATAAATTTAATTATCTACAAATAAATACCAATTTCAAAAGAATTGGAGTTCATATGTAAAACTTGGATTTTGGGTACACATTGTATATTGTATATATTAACTAACTTGACATCATTTTTTATGTAGATAGTTGAATCTTTTTAATTTGTTTATTTTTTATTTATTTTATTTGATTTATATTTAATAATGTATGTAAAAATTCAATAAAAAGTAACTCAAAATCAAAGAAAATGGATCAATTAGAGTATGCGTATATAGTCTGCACATAAGTCCCTCTTCTTTTATTTCTGTGTCGTCTAGGATATTAAACATCCCAAAAAAGACTAATATGTAAATATTTATCTTCTTTTATATCATATTTTATTTTAAAATTTCCCTTAATTGAAAATCATACAAATTGTAACACATTAAAATATGGTATTTTATATACCAAGAATACCACCAAGAATTTCACATTGTACATATGACATCTTTTGATTTTGATTTCTTTATGAAAGTTGTAGATCTCATCAAGATGAAAAGTTTCATGAATAATATTTTTTGATTTGACATCATTATATATTTTATTTTGATATTTCTTTTATTTGTAGTTTTTTATTTTTGTAGATGTGACATGTGTCAACGCCTTGAGCTACCAAGTGCCCCTCACGTAAGTCTTCTTAGCCTGCCTCTTTCTGAACCGTTGGATGAAGTGTGCCTTCATCCAACGAGTCAGATATTTTCCCCTTTTATTTATTTTCTGCCATCCTTTTCTTTCCTTTATTTTCCTCTAACCATGTGACACTATCTCGACTGCTCAATCTCGGCCGATTGAATAGCCGAGACTTCATCTTCCTCCCCAAGTTCTTTGACCGCCCCTTGACACCTCCGCTCGCTTGTGAACATGAATTACACTCCCCCTCTCCTTCATGACTCCCTTTGGCTCACCCACGTTGCCACCTCATCGCACACCCCGCCAACCCTAACCGATCCTTATAAAAAGCCCATTCACGCTCCTCTAATCAAGCCATCTACCATTTTTATAGAGGTACAAATGGAGATCAGGTGTGCTTCCCTAGTGACAATAGTGGACCTGTCCCTTTGAGCAGAGACCTCCACCTTCTAGGAGAGATTTGGTGACACCCAATCGTCATTGCTACCTGTGTCTGAGCGGATGCTTAGCTCGCTCTTACCGGAGCTTCGAGTGAAGATCGAAGAAGCTCCTGCTTCTTTTCCCTAAGAATCCGTTCACCAAATAGCTCCCGGTAGTCCTTTTCCTCATTCCAATTTTCTTCTTCTATTTCTTCTCTTACATTTCTTCTTACTCCTTACCATCGTTCTTCCCGAATCCTCTTCTTCCCTATTCATCTTAGATCCAAAATCTTCATTCAAATCCGATCATGATACCATCTCTGATTGCTTTTCATCATACCTCATCGCTATGATCATCTTGGTTTTTACGAAAGTCCGAGCCCCTTTAGGTCCTCCATCTTCTTATCATGTACAATAACTCCATCGCCCTTACGATCCTTGCAATTGAGGGAATTGTCAGCCACATCTCACTTTCCTTCTATTTCTCTTGTAGTCTAACCATTGCTGTCACTGAAGAGTAAATCATCTCTAACCTTCCTCGAGCAGGATCAAATTGGCAGCGTCATCCTTCATCTCGATTGAAAACTAAACAAGGAACAACACCACATTCAGATCCCACCAGTGTCTCGGTCGAATCTTCTCATCGGACCTCCACTTTACCTCCACAAACTGAGCACCAGATCGATGGGAGGATCCATCCCTCTACATCCATCTATGCTCTTTCTCTGTCTCGTGCTTGACCATGCACCGATTGAGCTATGGCATCTCGCTCAAATGTAAGCTTGGCCTTTTCTTCAAGCTGCAAGAACGATCGGATTGGGGATTTAAGCCTTGATCCTACGACACACGTTGTAGTGTACCAACCCTCCTTGGATCTAGATCCATGGGGCATCTGACCAAGGTCCATTAGCTATTACAATTTGTTGATCCTTAACACCTCTCTCTTCCATAAGACAACCGAGAGCCACCCACGTCAACGACTCTAGACCTTGGCCCGAGCCTTGAGGTTTGGGTCCACCGAACCATATATGGACCATACCCTCACTACCTCTTCCGAACCATGCACCTACACGTGCGCCTCACGTGGGGTGTGGATTTTTTGTGGCCACATCCCCACAAGTTTGGGAATCACACCTCAGTCCCCGCCTTATGCGCATGGCACACCGTTCCTGGGAAAATAACAAATCCCCAATGGGTTTGGCAATGTCTTTTTAGTCGCCTTTTGCATTAGTTATATGAATTTATTTCATGTAATTGCAAACATACCCCCAAGTTCATGCAATTATTTTCTAATTCATTCATCATCTTTTAATTATTCTAAAAATTGCATGGTGTAGAACACCTAATTCTCCATCTTCTGATTATTTGATTGAATTTTCATGAGCTCTGATGTATTTATTATAATTAATTTGGCGTACAATTGCATAATTTATTCAAATGTAGGACTTTAATTCTTATTGAATTAAACATCGCTAAAAATTCTCGAAAATCACATTTGGTATAATTAAGTGTTCCCGTAATGCACCAAAAATCATGTCATTTGCAAGCATACTTTGCTTGGAATAAATAATTTTATGGTCTTAATAATTGACTTTTAATCAACTAACCATATAGTATTTTTAGGAAATAAAAATTATTCTGGATGCCTCTCAGATAGTCCTATCTAGAATAATTTTGTCTCTGAAAAATATACGAGTTTGGTACTTATAAAATTGATTTATTTTAGAAGATTAAGAGAGCATTTTTTTAGTCTATGTTATGGTCAGTATTAGAAAAGTCGTTGTTAATTCAATAAAATGGTGATCATAATATTGTGATTGTGGAGAGGTTGGGGAGGCTGCTACATGTAGCAGCCAATGTGGCAACTGCATGTTGCATTTCTCCCCTATTTTTTTTATGTTTTTCAAAATTCCACCATTTATATTCATCTATATATCCCTTCTATATATCATTCGAATTTTATCAGAAACAGAGACTCTTATACCCTCCATTCAAAACAGGTCGATTACAGCAAATCTGATACCGTTAAAATTACATGTTCTAGATGGAGGGCATATGAGACTCCGTTTCTGATGAAATTCGAATGACATATAGGAGGGATATATAGATGAATATTGTTGGAAAAATGAAAAACTTGTTTATTCCATCCGCCCTAGGCTCTCTTATATAGGAGAGTAGCCTATGGGTAAAATACATAAATAGTCCAACAGAAAATATAAATTCAAGAAAAGTACAGAAGTGAATAATATATCTCTATACTCCTCTCAAGGTGGAGCATAGATATCAATCATGCTCAGCTTGGACGAACACTTCTGGAACGACCCTCAAGTAATGCCTTGGTAAAAATGTCTGCAGTTTGATTCTCTGAGCTAACATGGGATGTAACAATAAACTCCTTCTGAATCATATCACGTACGAAGTGACAATCAACCTCAATGTGCTTGGTACTCTCATGAAATGTTGGATTATTTGCAATGAATAGAGCCGCATGATTGTCACATTCTAGAGCCATAGGAAGCGGGACTTCTATATATAGATATGTAAGCACAGCCTTTATCCACATCATTTCTATACTGACGTGGGCCATAGCCCTATATTCAGACTCAACACTGGACCTTGCTACAACCGTTTGCTTCTTGCTTCTCCATGAGACTAAAGAATCTCCAACATACACATCAAACCTAGTGGTGGACTTCCTATCCTTGGGGCATCCTGCGTAATATGCATCTATACAAGCTGAGATAGTAACCTCCTTGCCTTTCTTAAATAGCAGACCCGCACCTGGAGATGACTTAAGGTACTTGAGTATCATATGTATAGCATCCATGTGTACCTGACGTGGTTGCTCCATAAACTGGCTCACTCGACTCACATCAAAGGAGATATCGAGCCTGGTAATAGTAACATAGAGAAGTTTGCCCACCAGTTCTCTGCATCTTCTCTTATCCACCTCATCAGTGTCATCATCATATAATTTCATACTGGGATCCATAGGTGTAGTGGCAGGTCGGCAACCAAGCATTCATGTTTCACTTAACAGCTCACTGACATATTTCCTCTGGGTCATTACCAACCCATGATGATTTCTGGCAAACTCCAGTCCCATAAAATATCTAAGAACCCCAAGGTCCTTGGAGACGAATTCACGACCCAACATTTCTTTTGCCCCCTGGATTCCCTTTTCATCATCACATGTAATCAGAATATCGACTACATATACCATAATAGCAATAATACCTCTGGGTGTCTTCTGCATGAACAGGGAATAGATAGCCTTATAAAGTCTGCACACCTTAGGACACTCCCCCTCAACAGTAAAACCAGGTGGCTGTTGCATGTAGACTTCCTCCTATAAATCACCGTATAGGAATGCATTCTTCACATCTAATTGGTATAACGACCAATCACGAGTAACTACAACAGAAAGAAGGATCCGTAGGGTGGAATGGTGAGCAACCGACGAGAATGTATCAAGATAATCCACCCCACATGTCTGTGTGAAGCCACGAGCAACAAGGCGAGCCTTGTACCTGTCAGTGCTGCCATCTGCATTCTGCTTAACTGTAAAGACCCACTTGCAGTTAACTGTAGACACATCAGCAGGTGCAGGAACAAGGTTCCAGGTGCCTCTGGACTGAGAGTTGCCATTTCTTCCTCCATGGCCAAACGCCAACGACTATCCTTTAGAGCATCATGATAATTCTGCGGAATATCCACTGCTGACAATGCAATGACAAAGTTCCTGAATTCTCCAGTGAGATGGTCAAACGACACAAAAGATGCTATAGGATATGACGCGCAGCTCCGCTTCCGCTTTCGTAGAGCAATAGGTACATCCGAATCATCTGTCTCCTCAGCTGGCCTCTGTAACACATCATGCTCTAGAAAATCATTAGATCCGTTAATAGTAATATTTTCAGAACATACCTCAGGAGAGCTAGATGATGAGCATTGACCATGAGCAGAAGCAGGCCTATGTGTATAGTGGAATGGCAATGGTGAAACAGGCACAGTTACAAGAGGTGTAGTAGATGATAGCGGTGCTGGTGGTGGTGGTGTCATGTATATAACATCAATAGTGTCAGAGGGAACCAACTGATCACCTGTAGATGAGAAGTACATAACAGATTCGAAAAAGATGACATTAGCACTGACTAAATACCTCCTGCGCAATGGATCATAACACTTGTACCCCTTCCGTGTTCTGGAGTATCCGACAAAGACACACTTGACAACCCTAGGAGAGAGCTTGTCAGTCCTGGGAGACAACTGGTGAACAAAGGCTACCGAACCAAACACACGAGGAGTAAGGGAGAACAATTCTGTGTCAGGAAATATAAGAGAGAAAAGAATATTCTCATCTAAGACAGATGACGACATTCGATTAATGAGATAGCATGCCGTAAGAACAACATCACCCCAAAAAGAATGAGGGGCATGACTATGTATAAGTAGCGACCTGGTGACATCAAGTAAATGACGATGTTTCCTTTCAGCAACCCCATTCTGTTGGGAAGTATAGGCACAAGATGTTTGGTGGATAATCCCTTGAGCTGAAAAATAATTGGGTAGGGTATGAGTACAAAATTCCAGGGCATTACCACTTCTCACAATCTTAACAGATGCAGAAAAAACATTACGAACTTCATTAATGAAATTGATGATAATATTCCCCGCTTCAGATTTATTCTTTAACAGAAACACCCACGACACACAAGAGAAATCATCCACAATAACTACATAAAACCCGTATCTCTGATGATCAAGAACACGACTAGGACCCCAGATATCGACATAAAACAACTCAAACTTGGAGGTACTACTCTGACACTGACGACTGGGAAAAGTAGATTGATGATGCTTTTCCAACTGACAAGCCTCACATTGAATGGACGTGTGAGGTGAAACCTAAGGTAACACATGACGTAGTTTCTGAAGCGGTAGATGTCCAAATCATAAGTGCCACAATAATGGGGAGACGGGTCCAACAGGTAGAGATGATGTTCCAACATAAGGAGTCCGACTAAGGCGATAAAGGCCACCTTGCTCATAGCCACGCCCAATCACTTGCCCGTAAGAATGTCATGAAAAACAAGAGAAGATGGATCAAAAATTGCTCAACATTGTAAGTCCTTTGTAAGTTGGCTAATGGACAACAAATTCATCGAAAAATCATGTGCATGTAACACGTTCTTGAGATGCATGGATGGTGTCACTCTAATCTCCCCCTGACCAGTAATCAATCGGGGAATGTGTTCCATTAGCAATAACCACCGTACGACCTGGAGAAAACTGCCTGTATCCTGTAAGTAGACCTTGATCACCACACAGATGATGTGTGGCACCAGAGTCCATAAACCACCCTAAAGTATCTGATCCACTACTGCTAGTGAATGCACAGGTCCTACCTGATGTACTTGTGGATGCAGATGCATGAGCGGCAACGTCGGTGTGGCTCTCAGAAGTAGATGCTGATGCAGTAGGACAAGATGGAGGAATGATGCCCCTCAGACGGGCTACAAGATCATCAAAGCGCTGATCCATAGATGATGCAACTGGAGGCCTGATCTGTTCAGCAATTCATGCAGAAGCTGGAAATCCATGCTTAGAATAGCATGTGTCTTCGGTATGCCCAGAACAATGGCAAAAGGTACATGATGGCTGAACATGACCTCCTCTGCCTCTAGGTCCACGGTCATAGAACTGATGATGACCTCCACGACCTCGATTGGCTACCATGGCTGAGGCGGTCTGATTTGTAGCAGACGAGGTAACAGTGATACGACTCAACCTACGGAAAGCTTCCTCCATAGAAGGAATAGTAGAATCCGTCATGATCTGGGAACGTGCTGCCTCATACTCTGGATCAAGGGAAACAAGAAAACCACCCACCATAGTGGCATTCTGATAGGTCTTCTGTTGCTCTGGATTCGCTGTGAGAGGCATGAAGCTATAAGGCTTCTCAAACATTCCAAGTGGACATGTACAACGAGTGTAGAGGCCGTCCATTTTGCTTGATTGTGAATATGTCATGTTGAAGATGCAGAATCTTCGTCTCATTCTTTTCCTGTGAGTATGTGGCAGCCAGGATGTCCCACATTGCTTTGGCAGTTGGCTGATGGGGAATATCGTTAGCAATCTCAATTGCTAATGTTCCGGAAAGCCAGACTTTTGCATATGCATCATCTGCCTCCCAAGAGGCATTAACCCCTATCTTCTCAGCAGGCTCTTCCTCAGTAAGAATGTGTTTCTTGCCAGATGACTTCATCATGCTCATGAACAGCATAGCCCACAGTTCATAGTTTGAACCATCCATCTTCACAATAGGCGCTGGACCTCTGAAGGCGCCTGTAGAGGAAACATATGCCTTGCTTTATGACATTATGATATTGGAAGATTAGGGGAGTAGACTAATATGTGAATGTCTACACTGACATTAACGGTTCAGTTGGATGTGTAGATGCAAGCAACCAAACCCATTAATCTAGAAACGCGTGCACGCTCGGAACAAGGCTGGAGTCGCATGCACGCCAGTCTAGGGCAGCACGTGTACGGAAGTCACACACACAGAAGCGCGCGTAGATATCACGCGCGGGCGCATGCAAGAGCACGCACGTGCGCAGATGTCACACGCACGAGGATGCGCGCACGGGCGCACAGATGCGTGTGAAAGGACGCGTGCAGATGCGCGTGCAAGGGCAGATGCGCGGATGCATGTACAAGGGCAGACGTGTGCAGATGCGCAGATGCGCGTACAAGGATGCCGGGAGGCGACATGCGGTGGCGCAAGGCGATACGCGGTGGTGCAAGGTGGCGTGAGGCGGCGCTGATGGCGCGAGGCGGGCGTGCTGAGGCTTGAAGATGGGTGGGGGGGGGGCTACGATTAGGGTTTTGGTTCGAGAACTCCGGTCTAGGACATTCGCTCTGATACTATGTTGGGAAAATGAAAAACTTGTTTATTCCATCCGCCGTAGGCTCTCTCATATAGGAGAGTAGCCTATGGGTAAAATACGTAAAGAGTCCAACAGAAATAGAAATTCAAGAAAAGTACAGAAGTGAATAATATATCTCTACAAATATACATGGTGGAATTTTGAAAAAAAATAAAAAAATAGGGGAAAACGCTACATGCAACAACCACGTTGACTGCGACATGTAGTAACATCCCTTTCACTATTGTGGAACTCGAATTCTTAACACTACATTAATTTCGCTTTATAGTGATATTTATTTTAATTCCATCACTATGTCATTAGTTGTTAAATATATAGTACCCAAGATTATTCGTTCCTAAATGGTTTTCTACTAGAATTAATGACGAAAGTAATATTGTTGCTATGTAATTAGCAAAACAATGCTAATATATTTCTATTTTTCAAAATTTGAGCTAATAATCGCTAAATTTTGAACTAAATATTAGAGATAATTAGCTCAAATATTGAAAAATAACAACAGATAAGTCTCTTGCTATATAGAGCATTGCTAATGATATAGCAACTATTATCACTTTCATCGCTAATTTCTGGCAAGAAAGCTTTTAGCAACAAATAACATTTGTCACTAGATATTTAACAACAAACTATACTGTGAATGGCTTAAAATAATTCTCATTATAGACTCAGTTTGTTGTGGTGACCAACGATCAAGTTCATCGAATTCTGTAACACCTAAGTAGGTATAAAAAGAACTAGATATGGATAACGATATAGGTGCTACTATTGTAGGAAAATTTTTAGGCGCATCATTAAATAATCAATAAAATAATGATTCACAAGTTAGCTCCTTCCACCACAAATCTAATAGAAACTTGTAACGCAGATGATGAAGAAACTGACCGTGATCATTTCTTCCTCCTTTTCTTCTTCCCTTGACCCCAATCGTTAAGACTCTCTAAAAAGTGGGGAGTTTTGATAGTGGTTCTCCGAATCTCTTGATTCAATGTATTGCATAATGAACCATCACGTCTCTTTTATAAATGTAGAGTTGGAGGGTTCAAAAGGATAATAAACCCTATCGTAACCGACCCCTATGGTCCACTAATCATCAACAAAGATCAAGATAATACGGTTACATTTTATCCATTGACTTGGTAAAATCAAATATTTATCATCTCATAAATATTTTATATAGACCACGTACGGGATAAATTCCAACATTCTCCCACTTGGTCCATATAATCTTTAATTATGAGATAATAACCTTAAGCGTGTCTTTTCATGGGTTTTATGTAATGTCAATGAATCATATAATTTAATTGAATTAAACTAATATGATCATGAAGGTCACCCATCATATAACTAGACATGATCCCTTCCATGTATCAATATCAATTCGATCCAATCACATGTAATTTAGAAGAATAACATCTCTTTCTTTAATTCTATTTCAACGATTATGTTATCTATTTGCAAACATACATGCATAATATAACACTGAAATGATTCAGAAACATAAAACAAATGAGATTGTCATAATCATAATGAGCATCAAACAAAATGTACTAATTAACCTTTCACAACAAGGACTTCTTTAGAACACCCATTCTTGCAACATGCTCAGAAAAAAAATTAGGTGCTAACCTTTTAATTAACGGAATCACAATCATAAAATTAGTTCTGATGTGCTTTATTGACACTCTTTGTTTCTGAACTTCCTCTTTTACTGATAAATACTTCAATTCCATGTGCTTTGCACCCTTAGAGTATTTATCATTCTTTGAGAAGACTGCTGCAGCATTATCACAATAAAGTTTCAGCAGCTTGGCAATGTTGTCGACTATTCAAAGTCCTAAAACAAAATTCCACAACCACAATCCTTGAATTGTAGCCTCAAAGCATGCTACAAATTCAGCCTCCATAGTGGAAGCAACAATGACAGTCTGCAAGTAGAAACACACAACCAAAGGTTGTCTTTCTTGTATCGATGCATCCCGCAAAATCTGAATCTGAATATCCGATAATCTCAAGATTATCAGATGGTCTGTACACGAGCATATGATCTTTGGTGTCATGTAAATACCTGAGGACTTCCTTTGCAGCCTTCCAGTGGTCCATACCGGGATTAATTTTATATCGACCCAACACGCTAGTGGTAAAACTAATATCAGTTCGAGTACATGTCTGAGCATACATGATACTCCCAACCACTGATGCATAAGGAATTCCATTCATTTCATTACGTTCCAATTCATTCTTTGGTCATTGATACAAACTGAATATGTCCCCTTTCTGAATAGGAACAACCTCTGTAGAGCACTTGTCCATCCTGAATCTTTCCAAGACCTTCTCTATATATGACTTCGACAATCCTAACAGTCCTTGTGATCTATCATGGAATATTTCTTTTCCAATCACATAGGATGCCTCACTCATATCTTTCATTTCAAAGTTCTTGGAGAGATACTTCTTTATTTCATGTAACAAAGCTAAATCATTAACAACCAATAATATGTCATCAACATACAAGACTAATATAATAAACTTGCTCCCACTAACTTTCATGTAGATACACATATCAACAATGTTTACTACAAAATCACACGATGTAGTGGTATTGTTAAACTTAATATACCATTAACGAGAAGCTTGTTTTAATCCATATATTGACTTATTACATACAAGATTTTCCTTTTCTGTGATCCTAAAACCTTCGGGCTGGTTCATATAGACGTCTTCCTCTAACTCCCCATTCAGAAAGGTAGTTTTTACATCCATTTAGTGAAACTCCAAATTATAATGAGCCACCAAAGTCAAAATAATTCTTAATGAGTCATTCTTTGAAACTGGAGCGAAGGTCTCCTTATAATCGATGCCATCTTTTTGAATAAAACCCTTTGCAATAAGCCTAACTTTATATCGTTCAATGTTACCTTTAGAGTCACGTTTGGTCTTGAATACCCATCTACATTTGACTCTTTTAGAACCTTCAGGTAACTCAACGAGATCCCAGACATTGTTATTGGCCATTGACTCGAGTTCTTCTTTCATAGCATTCAACCACTTTTCATAATCATTACATCCTATGGCTTGATGGAATGAGCTTGGATCTTTATCAATGCTTAAGTCTCATTCATGCTCAAGTGCATATATATTATATAATCATCAAAATTTGCCGGTCTCCTTTACCTTTCAAAGCATCTTAATGCAACTTCTTGTGATTGTGGTACACTTGGCTCATTTACAATTTGTTCATTAATAATGACATCATCACTTAATGTGGGTGCCAACTCTTGATGTTCCACGTCATTATGTGGAGATGAATCCCTGGGTGGAATTATTACTCTAGAAGATTCGGGCAGATATGGAAGCGAAACTTTATCCCTCTCTTCTTTTGTTCCACATTTCGTGAAATTGGGCTCCCACTAATGTTTATTCTCAATGAAACGAGTATTGCCACTCTCAACAATTCTTGTACTATGCTTAGGATAATAAAATCCATAACCCTTTGACTTTTCAGGATAACCAATGAAAAATCCACTGACTATCAGTGGATCTATTTTATTTTCATGTGGGTTGTATACTATGACTTCCGCTTGACATCCCCAAACATGTAGATGTCTCAAACTAGATTTCCTACCTGTCCATAATTCAAAAGGTGCCTTTTGAATTGCTATACTAGGAACCCTATTGAGCAAATACGCTAAAGTCCTTAATGCATATATCCATAATGAAAGAGGTAAAGTACTATTATTCATCATACTCCTAACCATTTCTATTAATGTATGATTTCGCCTTTATGCGACACCATTTTGTTGCGGTATTCTGGGCATTGTGTATTGTGTACAAATACCCTTACTTTCAAGGAATTTTACAAATGGATCAGGATGTTGACCCGTCTCAGCTTGCCTTCCGAAATATTCACCACCTTGATCATATCTCACAATTTTTATTTTCCTATCCAATTGCCTTTCAGCCTCATTAATAAATATCTTAAGGATATTTATTGCTTGAGTCGTTTCATGCAATAGATAAATATATCCATACCTTGAGAAATCATCTATAAAAGTGATAAAATATCTTTCTCCTCCCCATGGCGAGACATCAAAAGGACCTCGAATATCAATATGTATCAATTCTAGGCATGGAAGGCCGTATCCCTATATATCGTCGATATATCGTCGATATATCGGTATCGACAGGTCACCGATATATCGTCGATATGTCCGATATCGGGTATCGACATGCAAAAAAGCCTAGCCGAATCCCAGTGTTGGCGATATGGCGTCGCTATATCGCCGATATATCGGCGATATATCGGTATCGACATGGTACCGATATCGATACCGATATCGATATGTCCTTCCATGATTCTAGGAGCTGGGTTGTCCTTGTCGCTGGCTTCTTTGATGCATGTTTGGATTGCTTTCCTTTAATGCAATCTATACACAACTCTAGATCAGTAAAGTCTAATTGAGATAATATATCATTCTTAATAGGTCTCAACATTCTTTCCTTAACTATATAACCTAGTCTTTGATGCCATAAAAGAGCAGAGCATTCATTATATGCATTCCTTTTCACACCAACATTGCATTCAATATAAAACAGAGAATTCATAAATTTATTATCAAGATTAAAATGACAAAGATAATTCTCCAAAGTACCAGAACCATAAAAGTACTTATTTCTAAACATAGAGAATGCTCCATCAGAAATCTTGAAAGGAAATCCCAAACTATCTAATCTGCAAACGAAAACAAGATTTTTAGCACATTCAAAAACGTAGAGACATCCTTCTAGATCAACTTGACATCTAGGGTACATGATCAATATGTATGTCCCAATTCCAGCTATTCGTTCCTTCATCCTATTTCCCATGAGTAAATTCTGCTCACTTTCCTTCATGTTCTGGATTGTAAGGAATCCCTCTAATATGTGAGATACGTGAGTAGTTGCATCAGAATCTAACACCAAGTATTATTAGGAACATCTATAATATTTATTTTGAAGCAAACGAAAATATAATGCATACCTTTCTTTTCGAACCATGCTTTCCATTTAAGGCAATCTTTCTTCATATGCTCGGTTTTCTTGCAAAAGTAACATTTGATTTCTTTGGAATTGCTCCCACTAGCTTTCATAGAAGTTTTTCCTTTGTTCCTTTTGCTTGTGTGTTTCTTTTATTGCTACTAGCCCCTACCATAGTCTTTTTAGTAGCCATGAGGTTCATCGAGTGTTCTTTATCTTGTTTAACCTCCCTTCTTCTTGAATGAGCACAGCTTTTAATTCCATAAAACTCCACTTATCCTTTAATGTGCTGTAGTTTACCTGGAATTGTTCAAATTCAATAGGAAGAGAGTTTATGATAAACTGTACTAAGAACGTCTCGTTGACATCCATCCCTATGGTTTTCAGTTTCACTGCGAGATTAGACATTTTAGTTACATGACCCATCATTGAGTTGGACCAGTTTTATTTCTTCGTGGTCAACTCGCTCATTAAAGTCCCGACAATGGATATATCAACTATATCGGCCTGGGAGCACTCCTTAATTTTCTTCATAAATTCCTTAACATTGTTTGTCTTAGGTATTGACGGTTTGACGTTTTACGCCATTGAGATTTTCATCAAGCTTAAGCATAGTCTATTCGATCTTTCCCAAGCCTCATAATACAACATTTCATCATCAATGTTGTTTTATGTAATGGCTTGTGGTTTTTAATCTTCAACTGATGCATGGTTTAAATTCATCACTCCCAAATGGAAGAGGATATGTTCTGACCAATCTATATAGTTGAGTCCTTTCAACTTGCCATAGAGTTGCCTAATGCAAACAAGTTCATAGCTGCTGAAACTGTAAACGATAATACATATGCTCACAATAATATTTTGGGAAATAAATTAATAATCTATATGCGGGAAATACATATTGATTCTTTCACAATATGTTAATAATCACCTTTGGACAGAATATTAACATCAATAAATGCATAAGTGATGCAATTAGATATACTTTAATAGGTAATTGAATAAATCATGTCTCCTTCATATTTTTCATCTTTGGATGTATAACCCATGATTCATTAATTAACCTCTTAATGTGCATAATCACGAACAATGATCCACCTTTGGATGATCTCCTAGTCCATGATCACGTTATTCTGATCATCAAAATAAACTGTTATGTCATTAAATTCAATTTGCGTCAAAACTACGATAATCAGCATATGAGTTCAAATCCATGAGTGATTAGATCACTCAGGTGATTAACCACTAATTAAATTCAATAATTTAATTCGTATACATAATGTGCATGAGGTGCAATTCCAAAAGCATATTATCCTATTATCCGACATTAGGGATATAACTGGTAAACTGTTCTGAAAGATCAATATTTGGTTGTATTTATTTCTACTTTAAGAGCCTGAAAAAGACTTCAGTGTTGTTAACTATCAAATAATTCAAAATAAAGGGCACCTTTGTCAATGCCATTTTCTTTGATTAAAAAGGTAATGTAGAAATAAAGTTGACCAATCCATTTACATCTCCAATGGAGATTAGACGTGCAAAATAAATAAATCACAAACAATATTCTAAAATATATTTTATTAGAAGTAAAAATGGAAGATTGTAGAACCATTTAAGGAATTATCGATATTCTTCAACTATTGTGTAAAGAACAATAATGTATCTGTGATCGAGAATTGCATCTCTATAGGTCAAAGTTGTCTGAAATCACAATACTCAATTTTATTAATGTAAATTCCATCAAAGCTACTATTTAATAACCTATCTCTGATACCATATTGTAAGAATATTTTTAGGTGCAACATTAAATAATAAATAAAACAATGATTCACGAGTTACCTCCTTCCATCGCAAATCAAATAGAAACTTGTAACGGAGATGATGAAGAAACTGACAATGATCTTTTTTCCCCCTTTTCTCCTTTCCTTGACCCCAATCATTAAGACTCTCTCAGATGGTGGAGAGTTTTGATGGTGATTTTATGAATCTCTTGATTCGGTGTATTGCATAATGCCATCACGTCTCTTTTATAGGGGTAGAGTTGGAGGGTTCAAAAGGATAATAAATCCTATCGTAACCGACCCCTGATGATCTACTAACCATCAACGTGGATCAAGATAATGCAGTTACGTTTTATCCATTGACTTGCTAAAACCCAATATTTATCATCTCATAAATATTTTATATGAACCATGTACGGGATAAATTCCAACCACTATATCTTTGTATATTTTAAAATAGTAAACTATTAATACGAATGTGGATGTAGATATTAACATATATAAGTTATGAGTTACCATAATCTTATTTCTAAATACAAATATAAGATGCATATGAACCCGAATAAAAAAGTTTATATACATACCTTAGATTATCTTAATAGATGAAAAGGATAGTTTACACATAGAATATATAATACTATATTTATTTCATATATGTTGTATCAAATAGGTGAAAGATGACATGATTTTCGTTTAATATAGTTATAAATCAATCTACAATTGTATTAATATACGAAAACAAATAGAATTATTTGATGACATTATTATAGATCACTGAAGAGTTTGTTATTAGATATATAATACTTAATATCATTGTGAAATTGTTTTTTGTACTTGGAATTAATGATGAGTTGTATATCCATTGTTATTCATTAACAATGGTGTATATATATTGTAACATCGGAGGCTTAGGCCAAGCTGTTAAGGGAAAAGATTTACCTTGACAATCCATCGATGACCACTCAAAATATTTAAGTTTAAGTTGTAAAGTAATAATCACCACCATTTATAACTCATTCTCAAGCTTTGTAAGTATTATATGTGAGACTATATGTGGGGCTTTACAACCTCCCATGCTTACATTTGCAACGTCCTCATTGCGATATTAACCATCACTTATTGACATTAGGTGGTTGTTGCATGCCTTCAGGTAGTCTTTTTCTTCTATACTTTTGCAGCATAGATCCACCTCTCGTGTAGACCTTTGTACTATTGGAGGGAGTCTACTCTTCTATTTATTAAAAATAGATCTTATAGTGCAGATGATAGAAGAAAACATTAAATCATACATCAAAAATAGTACATATACTTGCATGGTAATCAATGGGTATTCTTAAAATTTAAAAATTCTTATTACATTCATAATAATAATTCATATTTAAGAGTACCATTATTACAACTCCTACAATTATAAACTTGCAAATAGATAAATAACTAATACAATAATGTCATCCTTAGTCTAGTAAGCATATAGATAATGCCAAATCTTCAATGCTTGATGGCAAAGTCAAGAATGGTGTTGTAGTCAATTTCTACTTTAATTCTTGAAAACTCCTTCACATTCCTCTAACCATATAGACTTCACATCCTTGCGAGTGAGCATTCGTCAATAGTAGTGAGAACCTCAAGAAATTATGAATGAATTGTTTATAATATCTGATACGCTTAGAAAAATTTGTTAATTTCATAAACATTTCTAAGTTGACTCCAATCATCACCGCTTCCACCTCGATTGGATCCACTTCCATGCCATCATTAGATACGATGTGATAAAGGAATGCTGGTTTGTCCAACTAAAAGTTACATTTAGAGAATTTTGCATAGAGTTGGAGTGTAGTCATAGTGTTTTGAACACAATCTTGAGATTTATTTAATGATGCTCTAGATTGTGCAACTATATCAAAATATCATCTATGAACACAATGACAAATTTACCAATGTGTTTTTAAAACCCTATTCATATGAGCCATATGACCTAAAAGAAAAACCAACAACTCATATTTGCCATACGAGGTTTTAAAAACAGTTTTTGGAATGTTCTTCTTTATTCCTAGATGATGGTAACTTGTAGGCATATCAATTTTGAAAAGACTCTTTTTTTTATGCAAAAGAGGGGGAAACACGCATTGGTGTCCGCCCCAATTATATTAAGAAAATAATTATAACAGCCAGGACTCGAGGAGAGTCCGAGCAAGGTGGGTTACATTTTCTACATAAAACCTCTCAGCACAAAAAATTACACCATTTCTAGCAAGCCAAAGAGCCCATAAACCTGATATCGGCTTTAATCTCTCAACATTTGGACGAAAGCGAGAGTTGAGGAGGGATTCCCAAAATGTTGCCATGTTGCTACGATCCACCCATCCCACATCCAACTTCTGCCAGAACTCAGTCCCCTTCTCGCATTCAAGAAAAAGGTGCTCCACGGATTTTCTACCGCCGAGCTACAAAGAACACAAGAATTATCCTCACAGCGCAAAATACGGGCACGCCTTTCCCTTGTGAGTAGCCGTTCATGCCTTAGAAGCCACAAGAAAACCTTAATACGAGTTGGGATCCTCAGCTCCCATATCATCCTGCAGCCCCTAATAAGATCCACGTCAAGTGGTTCTGCATCTTTGATCATCAAAGTATAAGCCTTCTTGACGGAGAAATGATCATCTCTCCAAATCCAGTGATCACAACCAGGAGCAGGACCCTCGAACCTAGCTAAAGATTCCATCAAATCCAGAAGGTCCTGCTTACGACGATCAGAGAGAGCCCCAGGAAAAGCAAGTCTCCACTCTCCATCAACCCAACAATCCGCAACACGAGCCCTTTCATCATCTGCCAGAGCAAATAAGCGGGGAAAGTGTGAGGCAAGAGTCCCCCCATTCATCCAATCATCTCACCAGAAGAGAAAATTACGACCATTACCTAAGCACGGACGTAAGATTTGGGGAAGATCCGGGAGAAACACACGGATACCCTTCCACAATGCCGACTCGAACCGAAGATTACGCAAATTAGTGAAAGAGCGCTCATTAACCCCATAAATTCCTCGAATGAGTCTGCTGCACACGTCCTCGTTGTCCCCCCAAATTCTCGATGCCCATTTCATCAGCAGGGCACGGTTCATCAGCTCCAACTTTGGTACACCGAGCCCCCCCATCTCCTTAGGCAAAGTGATCGTCTCCCAATCAACCAGATGCAATGCATGGCCATCTCCGCCATTCTTACCCCAAAAAAACCTTCGCATGATCTTCTCAAGTCTATTGCGAATCCCTGCAGGAAGAAGTCTAGTTGACATAAAGAAAATAGGTATTGCCGATAAGACTGCCTTTACCAGAACCAACCGCCCACCACGAGAAAGCAGGGATCCCTTCCAGCATGCCAGTTTCCTCTCTAGTTTCTCTACAACAGGTAGCCAGTCAGAAAGATGCAGTCGACCACAGCCCAACGGTATGCCCAGGTACCTGATCGGCCTCGTACTGATAGCGCATCCCAACTCCGTGGAGCAAGCCTCCACCTCCTCCCCATGAAGACCAAAGGGGATCAAGCTAGATTTATCCTTGTTGAGCTTAAGACCAGAGAGCTCCCCAAATATCTCCACAACCATTGACATACCCCTAACCTCAACAACTCCACCCTCGATAAAAAAAATAGTATCATCTGCATATTGGAGGACAGGAATGGAGATATCCCCCAGAGAATAGCCAGCCGTGAGACCATGGGCCACCACCTGGTTCACCATTCTAGGCAAAACATCAGCTGCAAGGACAAAAAGAAGCGGTGCCAGCGGACACCCTTGGCGCACCCCCCGCTGCGGCTGAAAGAAACCTCCCTCAGGCTGACCATTCACCAGAACCGAGTAAGAAGCTGTGGTCACACATCTCTTCATCCAAGAGATCCACAAGTCGGGAAAACCCCTTTTGGCCAGTACAGACCACAAGAAACGCCAATCCACACTGTCATATGCCTTGTAAAAGTCCACCTTCCATAAAACTCCCCTAGCCTGACGCCGTTTCCAGTCCGCAATAATCTCAGAGGCCATAACCAAGCTGTCACCAATTTGTTTCCCAGGAATGAAGGCCGATTGAACTGGAGAGATCAAGCCATCAAGAACCTCGCCGAGCCTTTCAGCCAGCACCTTGGCAATAATCAGATAAATAGCATTTGAGAGTGCTATGGGGCGGTAATCCTCAACATGTTCGGACACATCCTTCTTTGGAAGAAGAAAAAGCAGGGCCTTATTGATTCTGTTGAATCCAGCATTCCCATCACGAAACTCCTCCAAGACTGCAAGCACATCACCACCTATCATCTCCCAGAACTCATTGTAAAAGAATACAGGGAAACCATCCGGACCAGGTGCACCCTCTCCATTCAGCGATGATACTGCCCTCTTCAACTCCTCCATCGACTCACTCTGCTCTGATAGGAGACGAGAAGCCCCCGCCCCCGTCCACCTCCAAGATCTCGACAATGCCCTCCTTGAGAGCTCACGAAAATAATCCACCATTGCTCTCCCAATCTCTCTTTCTCCCACCACTCTGGATCCCCCCACCATGACTGAGTGAATTAAGTTTCTTCTTCTCCTTCCATTGGCAACCGCATGAAAGAATTTTGTATTTGCATCACCTTCCTTGATCCACCTCTGCCTTGATCTCTGTTTCCACTCCATGACAGTCTTCCGATCCTCTAGAGCAATCGCCGCCATGTAGTCTCTTCTCTCTTTCAGTTCTTCATCTGTCAGATCTCTACAATCTTCTGCTCTATCCAGCCTAGTAATCCCCTCCTCCGCCACTGTTCTGCTCACCCTCCTAGTTTCTCTTATCTCCCTTTTAAACTCGGACAACTTCTTCCTCAAGCTAACTAACTTCTGCGACAGGCGATAAGTAGCCGAACCCACGCACTCAACCGATCGCCAATGATCAATTACCATCTGACGGAAGCCGTCTTCAAGCAACCACGCCTTCTCAAATCTGAAAAAGGAGCGTGGGATATCTCCATCACCGCTATCCCACACAAGAGGTGAATGATTCGAACGAGATCTCGGACGAGAGGAAACACCGCACAATGGGAACGTATGCACCACTTCAGGGGAGACGAGGAAACGGTCTAACCTGGAGCGGGAACCGGAGCTTCTCCAAGAGTACTTACTGTCATTCGCATCTAGAACTTCTAGCTGCAGATCTCCAACCAGATCAGCAAAATCCTGTGAGCCAGGGTCCTGACCACCTTTCAATCCTGGTCTGTCAGCCGCAAACAAAGTGATGTTGAAATCACCGGCCATGATCCAAGCAACGTCAGGGAAAAACTCTCTTACAACACGTATCTCCGCCCAAAGGTCAACCTGAAGTGAGCGGTCTGATGGGCCATAGATGCAAGAAACCATCAATCTGGAGTCAAGACTTTTCACCAAAAGCTCAACTGTCAGTACAAATCTGCCCCGCCTTTCTGATAAAGCGTTGAACAAATCGCCATCCCAGGCCACAGCAATGCCACCGGCACTACCAACAGCATTAACCACCGAGAAGTAGTTCAAACGCCTTAAACCGAGAGAGCTCCACAGTGCATCAGAACACTCACTGAGCTTAGTTTCCTGAAGAAGAACAATATCTGCCATCCATTCATTAAGAAGAGAACCCACCGAGCGTCTCTTCTCGGGGTTACCTAACCCCCTTAGATTCCAGGTTGTGATCTTCATTAACAACATGTGGGACTCCCGATGACAGGGATCACCCCCGCCACCTTAGCTGTAGCTAACTTCTCTTCCTCATTAGCTGAGACCTGAGATGTAACAACAGGACTCTCCTCGCTTCTCCTTAGTCTATCTTTCCGCGGTCTATAGCGCTTCCTACGGGGTTGCCTGCAAGCCTCAACGCTAGAGCTCTCCACACAAGCGCCTAAAACATTCCCTGGAACAGAAGCACCACTTCCCTCGGTTACGATTTCTGTTGGCCCCTCTTGCGGCCCCACGATCGCAGAGCTCATCTTCTCCACGGGTTCGACTTCTGGGGCAAAAAAACACCGCAAATCCACCATTAGAACCCCCGAGTCAAATGGATCATTGATATGTGGTAGCATGCATTTTCTTCAAAGTCGCCTTATTTCGAGCTCGATAATTACTATAGAGTCTAAGGGATCCATCTTTCTTTTTCACAAAATGAAGATATGCTCACAACATGGAAATATTAGGGAGTGGAAAATATATTATCTATTTATTCTTGCAACTATTCCTTTAATTCTTCAAGTTGAGCATTTTCCTTCTATACATAGCCTTTAAAATGGCTGGCATTCCTTTGATAATATCAACAAGAAAAATAGACCTTTGTATGAGGACGTAATCTTGGAAGTCCGTTTAGAAAAAATATCAAACTCTCGAAATCATATCTAAATCTTCAAGACGTGTTTGATATGATTTTCTTCTAATTATACTCGCTACGCTTGATTTACAACCCTTAGCAAGTAGATGGTTTGTTTGCAATGATGAGATAATCGATTGGTCACCCATATGCATACCATGAACCATATCATTGTGATTTGATCTTCTACGGACCGTCTTTTTCTCTCTACAATAGATTACAATAGATCATAGTATAATCCATCCACAACCAATGCATAACCAATATGATGTCATATGTCGTCATTGGTAGTAGGATCAAATTGGCAGCAAGGGTGCCATTTCCTATCATTACCAGTGTGTTTTTTAAGTACACCCCACTAGAAATAATATCAACCATTAGTGAAGAAGCTATAAGTGTATATGGAAACTCAGTAGTTTCTATGCTCAGCTTACTTGTAAATGCATTTCAAATGAAAGAATGTGTAGTGCTGAATCGAAAAACTGCGGTAAAAATATATTGCAATTAAAATAGCACTTTCAACTATCATGTTAGCATCCTTTTTATCTTCAATTGCATGTAATAGAAAATACTCTCCGTATTACCTTCATCTTCTGCTCGAATGACGTTTTCTTATCAGTTTTGTCCTTGTTGCAATCTCTTGCAAAATGACCTTTTTGCCACACTTTAAGCATGACAAATTCGTGGCATTCTCTAGGAGTTTTTCTTCCTCAAGGCATGCATACATTGAAGTCTTAGCTTCTTGCTATTTCACGTCATGGAACACTCCTAGTCACTATTGCTCGATTTATTTAAATGTTTTCATGGATTTTATTATTGCAGCCTTTGATATACAACATCAAGTTCACAACTGTAAAAACTGCCTCAAATAGGGTCGTTGGACCCTTAGTAAGCAGTTTGATTCTCAACCCAAGTCTTTAGTCTTTCCACAAGCTTTTGAGCTCATTGCTTCTCATTTACAGAAACCATACTTATCCAACTCTTGAAATTTTACAGCATATTCTTCGACCATCTTATTCCCATGTTGACTATCTAGAAATTCTTCGCTTAGCATCTTTCGCATGTTTATAATATCAAACCACTTGAAGAGTGATGTTTTCGAAAAGTGAATTCTTATGTAGGAAGTCCACATTTTCTTTGAAATATATTCCAAATAGGACTTAAAGATTACCTTTCTCCTCTTTAGTACAGTTTGTAGTCTCAAAAGTTATCGTGCCATCTCTCATAGCCAGTATGCTCGATTTCTCTTTCTCATATTCACCCTGAAGATGGGTGGAATGCTGAATGAAAGTCTTAAAGTAAGTTCGTTTGGTACTATGTGTATGATGCTTTTGCAGCTGAGTCATCAATGTCATCAACTCCAATAGTTGCCATTTAGTTTCCGTAGCAATCTTATTGACAAATCAAGTCTATGATTACCTTAATTCCATGGCAAGTATCAATTTACTCTAATATACGTTGGGGATCTCATATTTTCGGAGTACATCTATTTCTGATTCAATTTATGATGTCACAGACCTAGACACACGCCGTTTATTGGGGAAGATTGACCTTGATGGATTCATGTTCAATTGGACACATTGACAACCACCTAAAATGATTAAGTTCAAGTCGTTTAGTAGTAATCTGCACCATTTATAACCCACTATCAAACTTTGTAAATATAAGATATTGGACTATATTTGGGGTGTTACAACAATGGCAACTTGTTTCTTTTGTTATCAAAATTTCTGTTAATCATGTCAATGCTAAAAAGCAGTAATAATTATTGAAAATATTGAGAGAAAGACAACACGTAACTATTGTTATATGAACCGTTGCTAGTGATAGAGCAAAGATATGTCATTTTAAGTATAAAATTTTACTTTATACAATGTCTAATGACAGACGATACAATGATGGATTCTAAAATATGCATCACTATAAACCAAAAATGTCTTCTAATGATCCTCGGTTTACTCTATATATCCGCTGAAAGTTATCATTTATATACAATAATTATTACTTATCTCGCATTTGCAAGTGAAGAATAACAACAACTTACTCTTTTCCTACATTTATATAAACAAATAAATCAATTGATGAAACAAGAACGGAAAATAAACCTTCCTAATTATTAATTATCCCACGTTCTTATTTTATCCTTCTTAAGCAACACCAAGCTGATCATAACGTTATTAACTTAACTTGAAGACCAATAAACGGAAAGAAAAAACACTGATTTGCTTGCATCTAAGAGAGAAAAGAACGAAGACGAAACCGTTGTTAGTGCAGTCGGTAAAACACGGGAAATGCTACAAAATGGTTAGAGTTATGAAACGGTGGTTAGTTGCCTAATGCTGTTGGTCACGGGAGCCGATCGTCTGTTGTAACCCCTGCTGCAACATACTCTGTAGTAGACGCTTGAGCCGCTCGATCTTGATCGAGCTCGCATGGATTTGCACGGTAAGATCTCACAAAAAGTATAAGTTCCTACGAACCGCTCGATCAAGATCAAGCGGCTCTAAAGCTGCAGCGGAAGATCCTCTCGCGTAGGTCACTTCCTCTTTGGTGCTCTTGCGGTCACAGAACTCTCTCTCTCTCTACAGTACGCCGTCTCTCTCTCTAGTATGTGAATCCACGTGCTTGAGGTGTCCCACAGCACATATATTGCATCTAAGTCGGGGGTGATGGTCGTACGTCCACAGTGCCATTAAACCCAACACCATCCAAAAGCAGCATCCCATGGTACCACCCTAACCGAGGCAGCAATTTGGCTCCCCTCCCCACCCACCTCCCCCCATCTTAAAGTAAGTCTCGTTAATTTTACTCACCAACTCTCTATTATGACATCCGATACAATTAGCACGGACGCAATACAATACTGTATCATTGCAGCAGTTGAGATCTAATGGGATGCCTGCAATTCACCATTTCAAATAACTGGTTTTGCAGATATTTGTGGCTCTGTAAAACTAGCTTGTCTGCATGTGAGATAATGGTGACCTTATTGTCCGGATGTTACAGCATCCCTGATGTAAAACTGGCATACAGCAAGAGATCTTCCCATGCATGCTGATAGTTTTTTTTTATATGATAGCGTATTCATTCTTATTTATAAAAGACGCACGCGCACGGCAACAAAAACAACAACCAGTCACTCAAGGAAATTCGCCCATTGGGGAGAGGGGATTGGGGACAAAATGTCAACATGACCGAGTTCTTAAACATACAAAGAGCTGCTGATAAAGTGCAAAACAGGGATGGAGACAAACATAAAGCCTTCATCGGGTATTCCAAGTAACTTGCTCAGTGTCCTTTGGGTGTTTACTTTGGGTGGGTTTCACTTCTGATCAGAGGTAACTAACAGTGAAAGGGTTGAGAACGCAGAATTATATTAGTACTGAAGGCAAGATAATGTAGATTAATGGGAAGTCCTCATGCTCAAAGTATATTGAAAGCCCGGTCGATTCTTGGGACGATAGCTTAGGACTATGTATGGTCGAATTCTCCTCGTTCACTGAAAGGACCAATATTAGGGAGTATCCTTGAAACTCATATATTCACTGGCCCACTGGATGGTCCAAGTCAGGGCAGCTATCTAACCTCCACAAAGAGCTAGGGATCCTAATGGATGATGGGATTCAATGACTGAACTAGCTAGCTAAGATAAGAGAGATCCTATGGAGGATGAGTTTCAATGACTGAACTAGAAAGCTAAGATAAGATGGATTAAAGGAGGAGATAGGAAAACTCGATTCCTAGTTGCCTCGACTTGGAAAAGTAAGAGCCATATTCACTCTCTCAAAAATAACCTTGGTGTCATCCACATATCAAAAGTCGCAAAGGGCGGTGTGTACAAGGCATGGGAACGGATTCACTGCCGTATGGCTGACCAACGTCTACTAACGATTCCGGCTTCATGTAGGCGAGTTGCAACCTGCAATCCGAACTGAGGACGAGTTTTTGGAGTTAGCTCACCCTCGTGGGATCGCGATCCTTTATCCCGTCCATTGTAGCGCGTGTGTCGCCCAAGGCATAAGGGGCACGATGACTTGACATCATCCTCACCTTCCTTCGGCTTATCACCTGCAGTTTGTTCAAGGTTCCAAACTCAATGGTGGCAACTAAATATGAGGGATGCACTCGTTGCGGGACTTAACCCAACACCTTATAGCATGAGCTGACGACATCCATGCACCACCTGTGTCCACGTTCCCAAAGGCACTCCTCTCATTCAAAAGTGTTAAAGGGTGATGTACTTTATTGGGTAAATGGATCCTTGATGGAGGACCGTTTACCCATCTCTATTTATATTGTACTCATCTTCCCTTCTTTCATTAACAAAGTGATTATGAACCCTAATCCCAAGTTTTGGGAGATTAGGGTTGTGTGTGCCCTCATGGTTTTTCTCCCTCGTTGTAGGGTTTCCACGTAAATCCTTGAGTTCTTTGTGGTGTTTAATCCCTTGAGAGTCTCAAACACTGAAAGACACTTAACATCTACAAGGAACTCGATGTCTTTTGTCAGCATATCAGTAAGCGGTCGGGCAATTCGGCTGAAGTCATGTATGAAATGTCGGTATAAATCGACATGCCTCAGAAAAGACTGCAACTATCATAAATTGGACAGTGGATTGAGCTTATTGGTGATATCCACCTTGGCTAGATCAACCTCCATGACCCTATTGGAGATGATGTGACCAAGGACCGTCCATTGAGTCATCATAAAATGACTCTTCTCCCAAGATAAGATAAGATTGACCTTGATACAATGCTAAAGTACTTAGTCTAAAGGCAATCAAGACGAGAATCAACCCGTCTCCATAGAATGAAAAATCATCCATGAGGACCTCTAAACATTTGTCCACTATGTTTGAGAATATGGAAAGCATGCACCTTGGGAATGTAGCCGGGGCATTACACAAACCAAAAAGTATCTGTCTAAAAGCATGCGTTCCAAATGAACAAGTGAACGTCATTTTCTCCTGATACTCGGGCGCTATGGCCACCTGATTGTACCCCAAGTATCTGTTAAGAAAACAATAATGACTCATCTCCGCTAACCTTTCAATAATATGATCAATAAGTGGTAGCGGAAAATGATCCTTCTTGGTGGCATCATTCAATCGTCTGTAGTCCGCACAGACCCTCCAAGAAGTAGGTACTCGAGCAGTTATCTCCTCTTCAGACTCGCTCACAATTATGGTGATACACATCTTCTTGGGTACCACATGTAATAGACTAACCCATTTGGAGTCGGAGATGATGTAGATAAAATCGACGCTCCACTACTGGTATTTCCTCCATGACTACATCTCGAATTGTCAGATTTAGCCTCCACTGGAAGTCACACGATGGCTTGGCGTCATCTTCGATATATATGTGGTGCGAGCACATGGCCAGACTTATCCCTTGGAGATCAGCTACACTCCATCTGAGTGCCTTGCAGTTTCTCTCAAGAACCTACTTCAAATGAGATTCTTGGTCTTCGGTCAAATCTGTTGAGATAATGACTGGAAACATACCCGGCTTACCTATAAGGAATCTATACTTCATGCTCTGCAGCAAGGTCTTCAATTCGCTATAAGTGGGAGCTGGTAGATCTGGCTTCTGAAAAGTCTGTGTAAAACCTACCAAATCTGCATGGGAGAACTCTCGCTGAATCTATAAATCTGACAAAGACGACCTGCTCGTGTATCTATCAACTATACTGGCTCGACCTCCGTCCTAGCTATGGGCTCTATGGTCATCAGACACGATAAACAATCTTTAAAGTCCTGCTAACCAAAACTGGTGTTTGAGTCCGAGGGATCTGAATCTGAATCACATGGAATATAATCTGCTTCACCACCATGATCATAATCAACAACCTCAAAAGTGTCATGTGCCATGAGTGTGCTCTCCGAACTCTCACCAGTTGTCATTCACGGCTCTACAGTCTCTGAATGTTTGACACGAGCTCATGAAACTAGATCTGTCCATATGGCTTCATCATCTGTAACCACAAAATCACACTCTTAGTGAATGTCTAGCTTTGCCTCAGTCATGTGCTCTGAATCGGTGTCTGCTCTAAGAAAGTTGAATCTCTGTCTCTGATCTTCTCAATAGTCTCTATTTGTATACTCTCGCTATCGATGCAAAAGTATACCTTCTCGTTATCATGATCAGATACTGCCTTGGATGTGGTCAAGAACTGTCGTCCTAGAATGATGGGGTTATCAGTCACAGATTCAGGGATATCCATGTCCAATACAACAAAATCCACGGGGATTTTCAAGCCCTGAATTGTGACGACAACGTCCTTTAACATCCCCTTCGGCCTCTTAACAGATCTCTCTGTAAACTGAAGGACTGTCCTGCTTTGTTTAAGAGGGTGAAGCTCAAAAAAGTCAAGTAAGGAAGCGAGGAAAAGGTTAATCGAGCAAGCGTTGTTTAATAGAGTCCGATCGAACCGTTGCTCATGAATATGGCATCTAACATAAGGAGCTCCTGCATCGAGTCTCTTGGCTGGTAATCAGTTCTGAATGGCAAAGCAGCTAGCACGAGTGAGCACACATTGTAATTCCTCCTTTTCCTATGAATGGTTGTCTTCTCTTTTACGTTCTTCTCGAATAGAGGAATGTGCTCAAGTGCCTCTTGAAGAGCCAGCTGGATATAAAATCTGTCTATCATATGCTTGTTGAACTCTGTTTGGTGTCTCTTTTTGGGGGTTTTTGTTTAAGGCCCTTCCCTAAGTAGAGTGCTTGAGGAAAGGGTATAGAGGGATCCTCCTCAAAAACACGAGGGCCATGAGTTGGTTCATGTGCACTCAGAAGACTAGAATCCATGCATAAATCATCAAGCACCACATATGAACTAACAGGAGATACACAAATCTTTCCTTTATTCATATTTTTTATTTTTGAAAATTTTCTATTTTTTGTATTTTTCCTAAAAATATCCTTGTGTACAGAAGGAGTCAACACAACCGAAGGATTCTTGGTGGCACTAGTACCACTGACATCATACGAACTTGTGGTATGAGCACCTCGCTCTGGCCGATCCACTGGAATATGGGTGGCTTTAGTACCACCACGTGTAACTGGAGATTTGACGGCTTCAACATTGTCATATGGATCAATATCCTTAGTGGCTTCAGCACCAACGTCATCATCAACCTGGTGAGTAGCATCAGTACTGCTCCTAACCTCGTCTGGCGCCCTAGAATCTGTAGTAGTCTATATCCTAAAGGAGTCACCGTCGGTTGGTTTACTTCTCCTAAGTGTCACAAAATCAACATCAAGTACAAAATAAGTATAATCCAAAATAGCGCTAGGAGAGGCGATATCTAGAGACTGTACCTGCTCAGACTTCCTCTTCAGATTGTTCGAGTTAGGTTCAATCTGAGTAGGTATGGTGGCCTCACCCTTAATTAGCTCGCTCATTTCCTGCTGGAACTCATCCATCTCTCGCCGGAAGGTAGCCTGCTGGTTTGTCAACATGCGAGCGAGATCATCAAGGGCTAGGTTCTCATACTGGTGTGGATGGGAACCTGACAGGTTGCCTCACTAGAAATAGAGATGGTTATGCTGGTAGTGAGTAGGAGGCTGGGAGTACTGATTATGAGGATGATGTTGCCTCCACTGTTGTCATTGATACTGGGGACGAGGATCGTGCTACTGCTGTTGGGAGTACTGGGACTGTTGTGGTTGTTTTCCCTATCATGCTTGTGCCAGAGGTAGCTGTTGGAATGAAGTGATTCCAGTAGACCATCAGAAGTCGAGGTCGTCATGACGAATCTCGCGATGTGGTTGGTACTAGGAGTACCAGATCCCGTTGACTTCCATCAATGACTCCTACTGCTCATGGAGCGACGGGGGAAGGGTTCCCAAGGGCTGATCCAGATGATATACCATCATTGAGTATCTGGAGATGGTGGTGGTAGAGGGTATTGCTAGAGTTGCTGAATTGGTTCCGCTAGAATGTGGTGAACCTGACGGTATGAGGCAGAAGACTATGAAGCATTTTTCTCTGGATCAGTCCGTGACCTGGAGGGGGGCTGAGAAGCCGTCTGTGCCTCGTGGAGACACATGATCTAAGACATCAGGTCACTTAATGTTTGGGCCAGCTCATCAATCTTATTGAGCTTATCAAGGCCCGAGCACTCCTTCTTCTCAATGATCTCAATCCAATCCAACTTCTAGTTGATGATGCCCATATCGGCAGCTGAAGACTCTGCTAATGTTGTTGTTGTGGAAGAAGTCGAAGGACCGACCTCAATGCGTGCTATCCTCTGGTATGAAACTGCCTGTAGGAGAGGCTTTCCCTGAGTATAGACACGGCTCTGGGACATCACTGTATAGTTTTCAGCCATATCCTCATAGATGTCCTAGACTTGGTCTTTGTTTTTGGAAAAATAGGAACCTCCACGCCAAGTCTTTAATAACCCATGCAACTCAGGTGTCAGCCCACAAAAGAAACTCTAGATGACGTTGGGCTTGATGATCTCATGGTGGGGACACCTATCGATGAGCTCTCAGGATCGATCCCATACTTCATGGAACTGTTCATTAGTGATCATGGTGAAATTGTTGTTCATAGATCTAGCTGCGTTGGTCCGACCGAGTGGATAGTACTTATCCAAGTACTCGGTCCAGAGATGCTTCCAAGTAGTGATGACCTGCACTAGGTACTTCAACCAGTAGGTTGCTCTGTCAACCAAGGAGAATGGGAAGGCAATCATCTTGAGGGTATCCTCATCCACAAATCTACCGTGGCGGTGCTGCAGATCATCTCGAACTCCTGCAGATGGAGATTGGGTTCTTCGGTGGCTAGCCCATGGAATTTGGGTAGTTTATGGATGGTCCGAGGGCGAAGCTTAAAATCATCCAAGATCGCAGGCAGCTGGATTCATCAATGTATGAGGGTTACTCCAGGGTTGTGCAATTGTCTCATGGTGCGCGATGGTCTGGCTGGGTCCTGCGGCTCATCCTGGCATCAGTTTCACCCTCCGCTATTTGTATTTCTCCACCACCGGCAGCTTGTCTGTCTAGCTCTTCTCGTCCGGCTTTGTCGATTACTTAAGTATTATTTTTCATATATTTGTATATGTTTGTACTTATTTTTATACATAAGGAGGAAAATTTGTATTTCTAAAAGAGTTCGTATATATATAGGATACTTTCCAATAGGACTTGGTCCTTCCATCCCTAAGTAAGGCCAACGATCTCATTCATCCATATTTAATCCGACGGTTGTTATTAAAAGTATGTTAATGTTAATATTTAATTAATCAAAAACCCATTTTGGTCATTGTTCATTATCTAAATATAATATGTAAGAGGCTAAAATATCTATGTCATTAATCTCTCTCCTAATTTGCTCAAATAAATTTCAGATCCCTTAATCTCTCTCTCTCTCTCTCATAATTTGCTCAAATAAAATTTGAAACCCGCATTATATTGACTACGTCGACGACATATGATGGTGACAACAACAACGTTTGAGGGAGGTAACGACGGCGACGCGTGAGCATATTTGACGATGGCGGCATATGGTGGTGCTTTCCTCCGTCACATCATTTACAGTCTTTGATGTGACGTCGACGAGGCAACAGATCTTCACCACGATTGATTGCGCAAAGATCACTTCTATTCCCAGGTTCTTGAAGATCTGGACGTCTTCGTAGAGATTTTCAAGTTCCCAATTTTCTAAAGTTTTGATTTTGCATCAAAAGAGTTGAGCCTTTTTGAGGTGGAGTAAATATATTATATAAATATATTGTATTCCAGTTTCATTGTGGAGATGTTCTTATGATCCATATGCCCATTCGTTGGGAACTTGTCGTTGATGGATCATGTTCTTCTAGATCTTTACGTTGTTCCTGTTCTTGTTATAAATGGAAGCTTTGTAGGATAAAACTATGGATTTGAATTGGAAATTTTGAAGAACAAAATCCAGAAAAACTCTGTTTTTTAGAAATATGGTGGCGAGACTTCATGGCAAGGCGGAAGTGGATCGATGGAGATGTGTCGACCAATGGTGATGTGTATAGATCTTCATACATGATGCAACAATAATGTGTAGATCGATGACGACATGTGTAGATCTTCACCCATGCAGCAGTGACAATGCGTAGATCGACGGCGGGGTGTGTAACACGGTAGTGGTAGCGCAAGGACACCATCCAACCATTATATCTTACATATTTTGTTTTTATTATGTGTATTATACAATTTTGATATATATCACACATATTTGATGTGTATTTTACATATCGATTGGGCGCAGATGACAATTGTAATTTTTAGACAGCTTGTATATTTGATGTGTATTATACATTTTGAACGTGCATTATATATTTTGGATGTGAAATATACATTTTATATGAGTATCTTACGAAATTGACGGTTCTTTGTAGAATTCCACATAACATTTACAAAAGATTTGCATATTTCACATAACTCACCAAAATATAAAAATACTTGCAGAAGATATAAACATAATTAATATAATACTAATATGAATTATATTCTACAAAATAACATACAAACTTTACAAATAGCTGATGAATTTTGAAGGAAACACAGATTATACAAAACGTGTGGTCACTACAAGCAGAATCATTTATTCTACAAAAAAACATACGAGAATACAAATATCTACCTCACGTGCCACCAGCACAAAATAGGACATTATCTAAATAAAGCATTGTGAAAAATTATCGAAATTAGATCTAGCTAAATTTAGTATTTCAAAATATTAAATCTTACGTATAATTAATGCAAAAGATGAAGATCAAAATACCCTTTTAAATAAACATATTGATGATACCGTTAGATTTGAATCTAATGCCTATGATCGTTGACCTTCCTTAGAGATGTAATGATCACACACACACACACACACACATATATATAGA